>VWPW01032756.1:106120-153498 GCA_013389825.1 Crypturellus undulatus | reverse complement strand
GCCGCTCCGCACCGCTGCGCTCCGGCCGGGTCCGGTCCGGTCCGGTCTGCACCGCTCCGCCCCGGTTCGGTGCCGTCCGGCTNCCGGCCGGGTCCGGTCCGGTCCGGTCTACACCGCTCCGCTCCGGTTCGGTGCCGTCTCGATGCTCCGCTCGCTCCGGTCCGGCTGCTCCGGCGCGCCCCTGGGAGCTGCCGCGATGTGGCGTGTGCGGGCAGCCTGCCGCGCGGATAACCGGGATAGAATAAAACCGAGTAGAATGGAATAAAATAGAATAAATGAAATGAAATAAACCCGTCTCGCGCACGTGGGGAGGGCTGCTGCTGAGGCCCGGCGTGCTCCCCGTCTCTGCAGTGTGGCGGTGTGGCCGAGGTTAAAAATAATCTATGGAGCAATCGCGAAACTGCACGCAAATAGATGTCACTGCAATATATATTATCCTTTTCTTTTTTTCTTCCGGCTATATAGGTTATCCGGGATACCCCATAGATGCCATGGCTGCAGAGTGCTGCTGTAAGGAATTGCCTTTGGGCCTCTTCCAGCTGGGAAGGCTTCGTGGTGGTGCAGGATCCCCACGAGTGATGAGGCCGTCAGTCCTCAGCGCACAGCCCACACCTCCCGCCCTGGTCTGGGAGCCACTGCTTGCAGTGGGGTGAAATGGTGCCACGGAAAAAGCCCTGCTCATTACCTGCTGCCAGGACAAATTTAAGAAGAGGATTTGAGGGTGGGCTATTAGTTGGCTGGGGGAAAACATATAAGCCAGTATTGGAGATTCTTGCGTAGAAAGCGATGGCCGAGTTACGCACAAGACATGCAGCACCATTTTATTTATTATACCGGGAGGTAACAGTGGGGATGTGCTACCTGACAGTCTGGAAACAGGCTGAAATACACAGCTTTTTATTGCTTCCTTTTATCTTTTTTTTCTTTCTTTCTTTTTTTTTTTTTTTAACTTTCTCATATCAACCAAGAGATTTTAAAGTCACAGGTCGAGTTACTGTTTCTATGAAAAATCTCCTCCAGAACAGCTGTATAGACGGTGCCCATGACCATTGAAGAAAGGTCAGGCTTGCAATAAGGGTTAATTTTATTCCATTTTTGCGCTACAGACCATTCACATTTAAAGACTCAAATACTTTTTCAAATGTGGTGTTTGAAAACAGAGATTTATATAAAAAATATATAAAGTACACGTTTACAGCTGTTAACAGTGAGTGTCGCGATCTGCATGCTCCGAATCATCTTAGTGAGACTAATACATCACAGCAGTGAGAACGTGTAAGACCGCAACATCCATGGTTGTTGGTCACTTCTGCTCAGTAGCAAGTGAAGGAATAAATATTTAGAGTGACACAGAAAGATAGTTTAACATGGTTTTCTTTAGCATTTCTATATGCGGTTCATATAGAAACAATCTTTACTGATATGTAGAGCTCATGTTGCGTTTAGTATGAAGCATATGCAGAAATTCAGTATTGAGGGAGTGATTTGGGAGAGCTAGAAATATGTATTAGCAAACAATAGGACATTTCTGTGTATAAAGTTCTCTGTCTGTTATTCATTTCATAGCACAAGTTGAGTTCAGAAGAAAAAAAGAAGTTAGGATCTGCAGGTGCTTCATGTTCCTTTCCTGACATTAAGAATGATTATGAATTTTTTGTGGTATTATGGATAAAAGTTTAGAATGGACTGACTTTCAAAAAGACAGTGAGATTATTTTAACTATTACAGAGAAAAAATACACTAAATGTTTAAGAGTGCTGATTTCACACAGCAGGAGTTTAAGGTAGCTTCACTTGACACAAGCAAAATAGTTTTCAACTTTATTGTAGGCGAATTACTGCAGTGCCACAATTTTATATTAATGTTCAGTGCACATGTTCTGAACCAAGCTAATGCGAAAGTCTGGACACGTTCTAAGCTAGTCCATATTGCTTTCAGCAGCTTCTGTCACCAAGAGTCTCAGCTGTATCACCAACAACCGTGATTGTTAATACACAGCTCATTTTATGTGTTCTTATTGTCAAAATATTTAAGCAAATGATAAATTAGACAATTTGTACTATTGCTTTCAAATTTATGTATTGCAAATGAGCTTTAAAAGAAAGGGGAAAAGGATACTCCAATATATTCTGTTATAAGCTAGGAGGTTTCTGAATCAAACCCTGGAATATGTAAAAAGAACAAATAGCAATATTTTTTAAATGAATAAATGCAGAAACATTTTAAAGATGTTAAATTAATTTATCTTCTATTAATTGCACATTCAGCAGGAAATAATTAGTTTAAATTCAAACAAACAACTATGAAAAGTTGTCATATTTGCTTGGGCATGCTTGTCTCCATGCTTGGGCAGGACCACTCCATATGGGCACTCCGGAGGTGTATTTGCTATTAAAGTCAATGGATGGATTTCCATCAACCACTGCATAAGAAGGTCTGGTGATAAAACCAGGATCTCTCAGTAGTGATAGGTATCTGAGTTAACACAGAGTAGCTTGGGCAAATTTCACTCTCGTCTTAATTTTTGGTGTTTTGTGTGTAATCTTTCTAAAAACCTGATAAAGGGTAAGACAAGAAGGGGGCATCAATACTCCAAATATTCAGAGTAAAGAGATGTGACCCATGAAAGCAGCCTTGCTTTTGGATTAAGAAAAGATAAATTAAAAAACGGGAGTTCATGTTTGACACAGAAACCACACAGGAAATAGGAACCATCCTGAATAAGAAAAGAACACAGAGGCAGCTGCCCAGGTCTAAGTAGACTGGAGTTGTCATTTGGCAAGGACATCAGTTCGAGAAGTCCCCGGCTGTGCTGGGAGTCCCTGTCTGAGCCGGGCTGGTGGGAGGACAAAGGCATTTTGAGTGAGGAACGGCAAAAGGGTTCCTGCTGGTAAGAATGATCCGGGGTTTTATTTTGTTCTCTTTGAGCTTTTGTCTTTCAACTTTGTAACGAAGGCCCTAAAGGAGAAAATATGTTGATGTCTGCAGAATTGAACAACCGTAGTGCTCAAAAATCATTCTTTACTGATTTTGAAACACTGAGGGAAAAAAAGAAAAGGACTTGGTATGGATTAATAACTTTCAGGCTCCTAAGTGGAGAAGAAGCCTGTCTAAAGGTTTGCTCATCCATTCAGCACCTGAATTAGGCACCAGTGAAAAGCCCGCGGCCCGGCAAAAGTTTGCAAATTCATCTCTCTTGTGCCCAAGGCTGAGGCGGGCCCAGCACTGTTGCGCTGTTGTTGCCTGTTGCATCCCTGTTGCTCTTACAGGCAGCGGTACAAACGGATCGCCCGGAGAGGCTGGCAGTAACCATAGTGACAGCAGCGCTCCCAAGGAGACGTGTAGCTCCAGCAAGGGGAGTATCAAAGGAGAAGGGTGCTCCTGACCTGGTAGAAGGAGCCGGCAGAAACCAGGATTCTCGCTGCTCTGCTACCTGCAGCGCAAGCGTGANGGCAGTAACCATAGTGACAGCAGCGCTCCCGAGGAGACGTGTAGCTCCAGCAAGGGGAGTATCAAAAGGAGAAGGGTCCTCCTGACCTGGTAGAAGGAGCCAGCAGAAACCAGGATTCTCCCTGCTCTGCTACCTGCAGCACAAGCGTGAGTGGCAAAACACAGGGACCTTTCGGTAGCTGCCCAAATCTGGGAATCCTGGGAATCCAGGAGTTNAGAGGCTGGCAGTAACCATAGTGACAGCAGCGCTCCCAAGGAGACGTGTAGCTCCAGCAAGGGGAGTATCAAAGGAGAAGGGTGCTCCTGACCTGGTAGAAGGAGCCGGCAGAAACCAGGATTCTCGCTGCTCTGCTACCTGCAGCGCAAGCGTGAGTGGCAAAACACAGGGACCCTTCGGTAGCTGCCCAAATCTGGGAATACCCAGGAGTTTCTGTGCTTCCTGTGTTAAACATAACTCATCACTTGTTCTCATGCAGCTTCTCTCCATGCAGGTCCTCATTCCTCATTAGGCCACTTCTTCATTCCAGTAGTTCCTCTGGTTACTGTCATAACTGAGCACCAGTGAGAAATTAAAAGAGATGATGAATCTTTCAGTCAGAAGATTACCTGAGAAGGAGGTATCCTGGGTATGTTCATACATACAAAATAGATCATTTGTTAAGTTTGAGGACCACTTGAATTACTTTTCCTGCTTATGATTATCAGAGAATAACAACACACAGGATCAGAGTACAAACTAGAATGTGTGAGTACATACTGTTCATCTCAGATGAAATGTCGTCTTGGTGTTTGAAGAAATTTAAAACCTAGAATTTAAATAAGGAAGAGAATTAACATAAGGAAGAAAATTATGTACAGCATAGCTGACATGTACTGGTCAGCTGAGATCACGCTCTACAGCCTATGAAGTGATTGGCACATGGCAGACCTGATGATTACCTGGAAATAGTGACTATCATATGTTGTACAGTTCTGTACAGAGCACAAGACATGTTCATTTACCATATCCAGTACGCGGATTCTCACAAGAACAGCCATAAAATCTGTATTGCCTTAGAGGAGACCTCTGTTGTGGGATGCGTTGGTGGACTTCACAAGGATGACTCTGGCTGCTGAAGCAGCTTTTGGCTTAGGGCTGGTAATAACACCAGGGTTAATAAAGCAGCAGCAAAAATGCACATATATAGCAGAGGGAGATAGAAGTTCCATATTCATGAAAATGAGTCTTGGTAATCTGTGAAACTCTCCACGCTATTTGGTATTTATTTTATTTAGTTATTTTATTTAATTTTACACTCTCAGTAACTCCTCTGCTGTAAAAATCTGGAGTTATGCGGCACATTATACTTCCAAATATCAGACTTGGACAAACTAGGCTTAAAATAGATTTTTCCTTTATAAAATGTACTGATAAGTAGTATTATTCTACTTACTTCTTTAAACAAATCTGTGTACCAAATGTCATCCCGCTTGCTGCTTCTATAGACAGTGTACATTCTAGTATATATACGGCTGGAAATGGCAGCTCTATATTGATATTACACAGATGTGAGTATTAACTTAAGGAAGTCCACAGGTCGGCTTCAACACAAATATTTAATGTTCACTGAATTTGTTGGTAACTGGAACATCTGTCAAACAATTTAGGTGAAGTTCTGTTGGGCTTCACAGGCACTAGCATGGAAGAGATTTGAAGTAGTATATAGAATTTTGAATACAGATAATTTGCAGCTATTGACTTTTGACTATTGCCTTTTAAATTAAGGCAAATTAATGCCTTAACTTGCCTTAAGTTTATTATTCATTGACAGTCCTATATTAGAACACAAACCCTGTAAGTAATACTGAAGAAACTCATCAAAGCTGCATTCTGCATTCAAAGAAGGAAGAACATTGTCCAAGATAAAGTCCAAATCTCATTTTAATACGTGCCATATTTAACAAGAAATTCATGGAACAGACTTTTCATCTACATTGCCTTTGTGATCAGTGTGTTTTCTGCTCGAGGCAAAACTGTTCTGCTCCTGTGCTAAAGGTACATTATTCAGCTTTTCAGACCATAAAAGTGTTTTTTCTGGCGGTGGTGAATTGCTGTTGGCTAGAAGATGGAGAGGAAACACCAGGACAGAGCCACATACACAAACTCTGCTTGTGTTGGACCCTTGTAATTCTGGCTATGGCTGCTGTGTGTAGAACCAGGGATGCTGCTTTAACTCTTACTTGCCTGGTTGCTGTTTGCTCTGCTAGTGCAAGCATTAGGATGCTCTAACTTGCACTGAAAGGAGGTAGCACAAGCAGATGAAACTATGCCTGAGAAGCTGCAAAAGTGTCATCCAGCCAAAAAATCTTTTCGTCTTTGACCATTTTCCTTCTCTCAGTCTTTTCTTCCTGCAGTGGCAGTTGCATGGAGAGGTGACATGCGAGATGCACATCTTCCCTTCACTGAATTGTGGTCTCCTGTGGTGATTGATGCTCTGGACAGATTACGGCATGATGCAGACCAGGCAGCTACAAGACAAAGGCATTTCAGGCCTTTTCCCACAGATGCCATCAAAGCCAGTATTGATCCAAATAATAAGATAAATCCCTGATGGACTTACCTGAGCAAAGCAGCGATGCATGATTTCTCTGGATCAGTTTAGGAAAGGCTTATCAAGGAGATGCTCTTGCAAAAAAAAAAGAAGAAAAAAAAAAGCCTGTCAAGAAAAGGCATTTTATTTTCTTACTATGTTAAGTCAGTAAAGTAAAGCTGCAGTAACTCTTGAAAGTTAGGCCTCATCTCTCACAGCTATCCAACTCCTGAAAGCAAGTCAAGGCAACAAATTCACAGAATCACAGAATAACTGAGGTTGGAAGGGACCTCTGGAGATCATCTGGACCAGTCCCTTGCTCAAGCAGGGTCACCTAGAGCAGGTTGCCCAGGACTGTGTCCAGTTGGGTTTTGATTATGTCCAAAGATGGAGACCCAGTAGCCTCTCTGGGCAAGCTGGAAATTGTCTGTTTTTTGTAGAAAGAGGGCTATTGCTATTAAAGTAATATTATTGTATTAAAGACACTTCTTTAATGTACTAAATGCTATCTGTAAATTATGTATGCTTATAGCATGTCTGCTTGGAAAGTGGGCCTTCGGACAAGGCCAGGAAGGACAGCACATCTACTGCTCAAGAAGTAAGAATGAACTCTGCCACGTGATGTGAAATGTTCATTTAAGCTTTTTTGTTGTTGTTGTTGTATGTCCCGGAAGCAGGTTTTAATGAAATAAGAAAATGTTTTGTAGAAAGAAGCTAAACTACAAGGAAGAGGTTACGGGAATCCAGCACAGCATAATGCGGTTTCCTCACTGCAAGTGGAAGTGCAATAACAGCCAAACTTCAGGACTAAGCTTTCAACCACATACCGTGTACCCCATCTGCTGCTGCTCTCTGCTCAGGACTACACAGCTGTAAAGTAAAATGACAGCAAAATATTGTCAAAGACTGTTAATAAATGTCTGAAGTTATAATTTCAGTGATAGATTTGTTCAGCAGAGGTTCAATAGACATCGGATGTATGTGGAATAAAAGTAAAATATTCAACCCAGAGGGTAGGGTAATTTTTTAAGCAAAAATATATGTATATATAGTCATACAGAAGAAGAAGAAGAGGGAGAAAGAAGAAGGAGAGAAAAGTTGTAAGTTATTAATACCTTAGGACCAAATTACCATTCTGTTCAATTACCTCTGTTGAAAACCAAGATTAGGCAATAAGCTACAGGAAAATGTGCTAAAACTTATGTTTTTAGCAGTATTTAATAGCTGATCTTTCAATAGTTCTGGTGTCTTCAGTGCACATTATCATTTTGTTATGTCCTTCAATGGTCTGTTAATGCAAGACCAAATCCTTCAGCTATGCTTTAGGGGTGATTGCCTCACTGGCTTGACTTGTTCTGCTCCCACTTCCCACATTTCCAAGCCTGAGATTGCTCTTCAGCCTACTTAATCCACCCCATCAGGTAACTTTCAATTGTGGCCTTCAGTGGCAACCTAAGGACCGTTTTGGTGATAGGATGTAATGTCAGCTCTTTCTTGTTGACTTAATACATTATAAATTCAACTGACCTTGTACAATATTGACTATGTCCCAGCCATATAAAAGACTAAGCCCTTTGATTGCTTGGAAAAACTGGGATCATTACTAACAGTTTAATACAGTCAAATACATATAACCAGAAGCAAATCCTATAAGATTACATACTTGGAAAGCTTTTGCCCTGAAAAAGGATTAGGGGTCAGAGCAGTCAAACAATGTATGTGGACTTCCAGTGTATTGGTATGAGGTAAGACCTAGTCAGACTCGTGACTTTATAATCAGGTGCCATGGACAGGGCTCAAGTGTGATTTTCACCTCTTTGTACAGCATGGGTGAGACCGCTACTACATGGCTGCTTCAATTCTCATATGTTTATGGATTTTTTTAAAAAGAAAGTTGAGAAAATGAATTAGAGGGTGGGGAGGTTTCCTTTCTGCTTCATTCTGTCCCTTCCTGCTGGAAATGTGCAGTAAGGCCATAGGCTGCTTTCCATGAAGGGAAAGCATTCTTCCAACTTAGTTAGATTATTTAATGATTGACTTGCACAGTGGCAAGTCTGTAGTCAGGCTATTTGCCCAGTTCTCATGGGGACAACTGTAATGAGCAGTATCCAATAAGCTTTTATTTGAATAGAAATATGGGAAACCAGTTTTCAACCTCTTGAAAATCAAGACTACAAAAAATAGAATTGTCAACTTGGCACTGAGCTCCCTGTAGTCTTAAAAACATTCTCTGTACAATGGGGATGAGTGATTCCTTGAATCCTATATGATGCTGTTAGGCTGTCATAGGGAAGAACAATACCTACGGTAGGTGCAGGACCTGACTTTGGTTGGTAAACCCAAATATTGCTTAAAGAAAAGACATCAGTTAATTTCTCCTTAAGGTCCAGGTGGATTAGCACAATGTTGTGTGCACACTGTTATCAAAACAGAGTTTAACAAAGGGCACTTAGACATCATTCTTAAGTAAGCCAAACTGTGTCTACTCTGCTGCACGTTAACTCGCTCTAAGAAAGATGTTTCATGATAAATACTTAGAATCCAGAAAGCTGCCAAACATTTCTTAATGGCATATTGAGTTCAATCTATAAGAAGGAGGAGGCCAACTTTATTGAGACTTAAAATCCCTAGATATCTGAAGAGACAGCCTATTTTTTAAAAGTACTGTGTCTCTCTTGAAAGCAGTGGTACTTTGAGTATTTTGCATGTCTGAAAAGTGTGAGGGGCTTTTTATTATTTTTTAAGAAAATTGACAGGATTGACAGGAACAAGTTATTGACCCTGCTACACATTCAAAATCTCATATGTGACAACTAATGATGAGCTAAATTTGAACTGAGAAAGGAAATCAAGGCTAGAAGTAGAAAATGTGATAATATTAAGACACTTTCACATGAAGCATGCATGGCTTCTTCAATTAATGTGGCTGTTATTACACTCCTTCTGATGGGCAGGATGGTAAAAATGATTTTTAGGAGAAATCGTGGTTAAGAGAAGTGACCAAACACTCAGAAACTCCCCAGGGGAGGATATATAAAAGAGAACATAGTAGTACCTGCAAGAGAAGAAGGCTAAAGACTATCAGCCTATGCTTAGAAGACAGCTATACCTCTATAAGCAAACACGGAGCAAGACCAGGATGTGGACAAGGTTTGCTTAAATGACCAGGCTTACTGGACTACTTATTTAATATCTTTGGATATATAACTAAATGCCTATATTAAACACTTCAGTCTAAATAGCAACCGAGTCCAGATCCAACACTGATCTCATTTCCATGTGTTGCTAATAGAAAAATTATGGTTGTCATTGAACAGTATTGACTGTTAACGTTTTTGCCTTGCAATGTGCTTTGCTTTATCCCTTATTTCTCTAGTGCCTTCCACTCAAAGAACTCCAAGGAGCTCACAAATGCTAATTTAACCTCATGACTTCACTGTGTGGAAGGCAAATATTATTACCCCTGGGTAATAGGACTTTTCTTTGTGTCTAGGAAGTGCTTGCCACAGTGCTGTCACTGCTAGGGACATTATATAATAAGCTGTTTGTGGTACTAAAGACCTAAGGAGAAAAAGCAATAAAGGGTTATCTTTATTCAGCGTGAAAAAAATCTGTTAGTAAATGTCTAGGCAGTAGGCTTAAAAATGGGCAGGAAAATATTTCTCAGTGAAAAAAAAAAAGACATAACAAGGATGTCATACAAAAAATATGTCATTATTCCAATATACAAACAGTGCTAATTACACAGATACATGTAGCTTGTTCAATGTATGTAGCTTTTAACTGTGTAAATAGCAGTTTTAAGTCTTATTGCTGTACTGAACATTGGTTACAGAAGTTTATCCTTTTGCATCTTTTTTGTATTTGCAGTGTCAGACTTGGCAGATTAGGGCAGAACACTCAGTATTTGTGGGTGTTTCATCTTGCTGAATTTGAGTGGGACTAAAGTAGAGGGAGGTTACAAATTGCATGTTACTAACAGATTTATATGTCTTTTCAGTAATTAATGATATGAAAAAAAAATCCCTTTTGGTATAACTGGAGGATTAGAGAGTACTTTTTATTTGCACTAGGTTTTGATGGGATTATAAAACTATTGGATAAATGCTCCTCAAAAAAGCAAAAGTTCATAGGTGCCCCTATTATTTCCCAGTGGCAATAGAATTCTCTGCCTAGATGTGGTTAGTAAAGGATGTCTCTGAGTTTGCTGAGTTTTTGGAGTGAGTGCTGCACACAATAAAATAGTGGGGAAAAAGCAGCAGACTCTGACTGACATATCTGGTATATACTACTTGTTTTTTTGCTGTAGACAAATGGAATATGTATTTGGAATAAGCACACTAAGCTTGTCTCCATTAGGAATGGAGGTCTACACTGCACTGCTGCAATAACAGTATACTTTAGTATTTCTGATTGGTGATGCTCTTAATAGTGTCACGACTAATAAAACAGCCAGGCCTGAATAGGCAAGTCTCCTGGGCTTTCTTTTCTATTAAGAAAAAAGTAGTGGCTTATCAATATGGGAAGAGCATACCATTCCTTTAAATCTAGAATGTATTTTATAGACATTAGTAGCAGTATCAACATTCAATAAATTAATCTATTGATAGGGGTGAATGGTTCTTTCTCTCTCAAGATTGACATGGGAGAGTTCATTGAATCCCTAAAAGCCTGGAGTCCAGAATGCCTGATAGTCATTCTGGTCTCTGATAATGACTTTGGAGTTGAAGTAATGAAGTGGAATAACTTATTTATATTGCAGCTTGTCAACATCATTATTAATTAAAAACACCCATTTTTGAAGATTAAAGCTAGCTGCTTACAATCTGCATCAGCAAACAAAGAACTGAGCATAGTGGGCCTGGATTTCAGATTGGCCTTGGCCCTTTTATTCTGCTCTGGTCACATAAGGGTCTGGAAACCTACCACAATCTTCCCACAAGTGATTACTTTTATTGGCATAAAAGTGTCCAGCCAACTTATGGAAAGGAAAGAGGGCTGATCTCAACCACAAATAATAGTACTGGGGACCCTCGAGCCTTGCATCATGGTTGTTCCAACCTGCATCAGGCACCAGGAAGAATTTTAGTGGTCACCAGAAGGCATCAAAGAGACCATAGCTCAGTCGTATTGAAGAAGCTAGGCCTAAATTTTGTGGGAAGCCTTGGTTTAAAATGTTAGAGCAATTTGTAGTGCTAAGTTATGGATCCCTGTGGCATTTAAACTCTTTGGAGCAGTATTGTAGATGACATGAGACAAAGCAGGAATGCCCTTGCGTGCTCTTTTTCTCAGCGTGTTGGTTCTTCACGGCACTTGGGCACACTTAAAACATTATTAAAACTGCGGCAGATAAATTTGGAAGGAAGAAAAAGCAGCAGCTTGCTCACAAACTGTGAAAAACAGAGCCCAAGCTCTTCAAGCTTACTTTCCTATTGTGCCTTGGCAGCAAAAGATCATGAGTTAACCTCTATTTATCCAAATGCATTAGATACACGCAGCCTATCTATGCATTCCTCATGCACTTACAGTTCTCTGCCCTCATTAACTTGCCTTCTTTAACATTTCAGACATAATTTGGCCCAGTATTCCTGTAGAAAGTTTTCATTTAGATGCTTTATGAGAGCGAGGAATGTAAGAAGAGTGTATACAAAAGTACGGAACATGACATGTTGAAATTTGGCAGATTTGCTCCATGTATTTGATAAAGATGTAAAGCAAGAAGTTGGGTCCTCCAGGCTTCATTTGCAATGAAAAGTATGAATGACAAAAAGTATAAAACCTTGCACAGAAATTTTGTAAGAGTGACTTGATTTTTTTCTGATACACAGTTGGGTTAACTATGTCAGAAATTCTCATGAAAACCAAGCACATCCTCTTTGTGATGCGAAATTCCATACAAATGCAGGAATCCTAAGCACTCAGATACAAAAATGCTTTTATTACAGTTATATCATTCAAGGTTTTCATAAGCCTTTCAGAACTTTTTTATTCACAATTTTGGCACTCAGTTTTAATACTCTTTGCTGACAAACCTGACACTATAAGCTACAGCCAAATAAAAATTCTCTCTGAAATCTGAGTCATCTTTAAGTTTTCCACATAAATTTACAGGTTCTGGCCAATTGGATGAGGTCAATTATTTCCAATTGCTAAACACTTTGAGTTTGTAAACTTAGTTCTGGATCATGACCAATCCACAACATCAAATAATTTCTTTTGGTATTTTAGAGGAAAATAAATACTAGAGATATCATTACATGTGCATATACCATCCCCCCCTCTTTTTTTTTCTTGAGACAAGTATAGTTAAGTATTCCTTCTCCATATAATATCTATAGCAAATAAAGAATTAGATAATATTTTTGGATGACTTTGGATATGTCTTGGGCCACTATATATCTGTTCTCCGAAACAGACAATACTAAATTAAAAAAATAAAAACAAAGAAAAAACAGTACTATATTCAAAAACAACAATAAAATTGCATTGAACTTGCCTCAAGCAGCCACTCAAGAGGCAAGAAACAGCTACTTAACATTTAATGATCTAGAAAACATGAAATCAGTGACACTCAGCTGAAAATGGGTTACTTTGGGGATAGTTTCTTGGAGTAAGGAAAACACTCATAGTTTTTATATATATGGTGCCTAGTATGCAAGTTTTGTCTTCAACAAAGTGAAGAAAGTGACATTTTCGTAGAAAAATAATAGAAGAAAACCCAGGTAAAACCTGGGCAGATGCTGGGCGCCCATGCAACAGGGGGAACATAAGGCCAGTGCTCTAAGTATCCTTGCAGATACATTGCTCCCCAGTCCTCACACAAAAAGGGTGATGGTAATTCCATCCTTGTCTTCAGCTGTTGCTCTTTCTATAACCTTCAAAGTATGTGTGGTTTTAGTTTGCATTTATGCACTTATTACAGCAGGGTCCCTTGCCCTCCAGCATCACAGGTCCGAAGTGGTGGAGATGCTGCTCTAGAAATGGGCCTATGCAGCTCAGTGTGGGAGAGCTGTTGGGTAGAGAAACTCTTGCCAGGAATTTGCTCTGGAAAGGAGATAACAGAGGCGCTCAGGTGTCTTCACACGCTCCCACTGAGGGCTTCACAGGGGCAAACACTTCCTTGCAGGTGATGATTTTCGAGGCTACCGAAGTGCAGGATAAACACCCGGTCTTCAGCACCAAAAGAATGATAGGCTTTGGGCAGAATGCAGAGTGAGAATACCCATGAATCACAGGCCTGCTGTGACTGCTTCAGATCGTCATTCTTTGCCATCCCCTTCTAAAAGGCAAGCAGATTTTCAGGAGGGGGGTGGCATCGGAGCTCTCTGGAAAGCATGAGTAAATGGGCTTCCATAGACTTTCTTGAAACTGAGTGGGAGAGGTGGGGAA
The DNA here is from genome assembly GCA_013389825.1 of Crypturellus undulatus. Taxonomy (NCBI): domain Eukaryota; kingdom Metazoa; phylum Chordata; class Aves; order Tinamiformes; family Tinamidae; genus Crypturellus; species Crypturellus undulatus. The sequence goes on along the minus strand of VWPW01032756.1, from coordinate 140,089 downwards.
AGCGCAAGGAGAGGAAATTCCCTCCGTTTCGCACTCCCAGATGGATGGAGGAGGAAGAGGACATCTGCTCTCAGAAGCAGCGAGTGGCAAGCACGACTGCTTCCCTGCTGTCCACGGCATTTCCCACCTATTTATGCCATGTCGTTTTATCTCTCAGGATTTGCAGGTTCCCGGGAATACTGGAGCAGAGACCTTAGTAGCACCTCTCCCTTCCTCCAGAAAGCAGACTTCCTCATCGCACATTTTAACAGAAGTACCACACTAAGCTCTTCACCCCATGTAGATGAGCCCAGTGCTGGTAAGAGGGATTTTATCCAGGAGAAGCATCCATCTGCAAACACAGAAATCTCCGTACGGTCATCCCAGTCTGGTGAACCCAAGACTTAGTGGCAGCTCCAGGGCTTTTTAGGTAGTGGGGATCACACCAGGAAATTTCCTGATAGACATGCATGCGTGTGCACAAGTGTGCATACACAGAAGAGCAGCATGGGCTATTTGTTATCAGCATAACATCTATAAGATGAAAAAAAATAAGCTGTCCTACACTGAAAAATTAGCTGTAGTGCGCTGGAAAGTGCCACATGAGCACAGGCTGGCGTGATGGCCCTTGGTGATCTTATTAAACTCATAGAAACTTGGAAAACATCCTTCTCTGAAGGAGGATGGTATTCATTAATACTATATATATATGTGTGTGTGTATGTATGCACATATGTAAGTATGCTATGTGTATAAAGAGTGTATTATATCATAGAATAGAATCATAGAATCATAGAATCATAGAATGCCTAAGGTTGGAAGGGACCTCTAGAGGTCATCTAGTCCAACCTCCCTGCACACGCAGGGCCACCTAGAGCACGTGGCACAGGACTGCATCCTAGCGGGTCTTGAAGATCTCCAGAGAAGGAGACTCCACAACCTCTCTGGGCAGCATATATGGCAGCAGCATATATGTGGATATATCCTATATGTATACACACACACACAAAATAAGACTACATATAAACATATAAAATATATATACTCTGAAGCCTCTCATTGCCTAAGCAGACCAGCTGACTACAAGACTGCTGAGCAAATGCTTAGGGTGTACCAGACTCTGAACCTAGGAGAATATCCTGAATGTCTGGAGATTTCCCAGTTTTTGAACTTAGATGATCGCAATTTAATCTGTGAAGCATTCCTGAAGCAAACTGCTAAGCATAACCTTGCAGAACTGAAAATAGCCTGCACTTCCTTCTCTCTAAGATTCAGCATCCTGTGTGACTTCAAAATGCATCTGATTGCTGACTAGGGTAGATATATTATTGGCGTTTAGACACTTTAGTTTTAAAAATCAATGCATTCGGCTTCAGAAGCAAACAGCATTTGATGAATATTGTTCTAACTGCTGACGAGCCTTTTTTTGTGTACTCACGGGTGACCAAAAGGGTACAAATTTCATTGCAGGTTATGGAGTCATGTTTCTGTAAGCAGATAAATGGGTGTTTGAACAGCGGCGAGGTAGTGTTCTTGCCACAGGGTTTAAAGTCCCAGTTAGCTTTTGTGCTAACTCTGCTCTCCAGAAACAATTATGGAACGATTTACCACCGTGAGCCCTGAATTCAGCCCTGCCTAAGCACACGTTGGATATACAATTTTTTCGTTTAATTAGAAAATCTGTAAAACCAGGGAACAGAATTAGACATGGCATTTATTTTCTCCTGGCTCTCTTGTGACGGCAGTGCTCTGAGTGTGCCAAGCAAGGCTGGTTTAACGAGATTTACATAGCTGTTCTTACCAATTTTTCCTTGAAAATTCTGCTCGTCCTTTCATTGGTAGGGGGAGATATTGAAAATGTAAATCAGTGCAGTTATTAAAATGAGGGTATATACATTTAAAGAGTTATTCAACTAGAGTATAATTTAGTTCAGCAGAGCTAGCAATCAGTAAAGGCTAAGTCCTATTTGTCTTGCTTATATGAGTTATTGCACCGCCACAAGATTAGTCACCTAACGAAAGTGGGAGTCGGTCCTGTAACAAATGTGCAAATACAGAGAAGAATTTGGAGTTTTTACTGAAATGCCATTTTTAGCTTGCTCTCATTGTGTCTCTTTAATACTGTAGAGGTCTCCTTACAGTGACAGTTTTAACCTTGGCTCTCTTGCTTTTTGCGAGTCAAAGTCAGGCCTTCATCTGAATGGCTTTTTTTATAGCTTTTTATTCTCATTGGTTTTACCTGAGAGCTAAGCTAAAAAAAAAAAAAAAAAAAAGAATAATAAATGTAACGAGAGCTGGTTAGAGAACGCATTGCATTGAACCTGGGTTGCTCCCAGCTATCTTAATTGAATAAAGGGAAAGTTTCCAAATACACCTTCTATATTGGCTGACTGCCTTTGAAGTTTTCTGAAGCTAGGAGAAAAAAATGTCCTTCTTCTCCAAGTTAAAACATATGCTGCTAAAAAGCCCTATTGAAATCTGTCATATGAAGCTAGAACAGAAATCATGTAATACAGGTTATTTCATTACAATCTGCTGTCATAATTAAGCTATTATATTATGTTATACTATTGATCTAGTTTGGCAGCAGACCAGATAACAGTGTTCTGAGTTTTTTGGAATTACATAATTTTGCACCTAGACCCAGATTTTTAAAAACATAAAGTCCTTGGACAGTTGTAAATCACAGAAAAATACTGGAATGACTTGCTTGTAAGGAGGAGGTCAGTGTGCTAAGTGTGGGACCAAAATAAAACAGGGCTGCCAATACCTGGAAGCCATTTAAGGCAGCCAAGTGGTGGCATCAAAGAATCGCCTGGAGTTTGTGCTACTTTACCATCTCGAGAGGAGGCCGCGCTGAAAAGCAGCGTCCCAGCGAGCCACGTCGGCACTTCAGAGTGCTGCCGCTTAATGTGTCGTAGTCACTGGGCTGCATAATCTGGACTTCAAGGACCAAACTAAGGGCAAAGCAGCAAGTGGATTGATGGCCATCATTAAAAAAATCTCCAGACTTTGAATTTTGTTGAAGCCCTCTTTGGGGCTTTTTTTTTTTTTGGTGTGTGTGTGCTTTGCAGTGGTGGTCGGAGCTGCTCTGAGGTGGACTTCGCTGAAAAATCAGCCTCGAGGGGCCAAGAAACTTTGATTTCAGCAGGGCTTGCAGCACTGATGGACAGTGAAGAGCTTCAGGCAGTCCCCAAACTGCCAGGGAGCCCCTTGGGTCAGGACCAAGGCGCGGTAGAAAGTTCAACCGCTTCTCAGGACCAGAAACATCCCAGGATTTTCAAAGAGAATGAGCCCAAGGAGAGGAAGGCAGCACAAGAAGTACCTATTAAAACAAAGGGGCATTATTATTATCTACACATGCTGTTTCCTAAAAAGGGTCCTTTTTAACTTCTGCATACAATTCACATTCTTTTTCACACTGCTTGCATGTTTATGGGACCCCCTACTTGCTGTTGGCTGTAAGAATCAACTGAAAAATTAGTACATCGAGGATTGAGTATGCAGGCACATATAATAAAGGATGGTGACTGCTTTTGAAGCATTAATTAACACTTTAAAGTTAGAGAATGCCAAAAATAAGTGAATAACTCTATCTGAGTTCCCTGGAACTCGGACACAGTCTCACTGAACTCCTGCCTCTCTCTTGCCCAAGAAGGGCAGCTCTTACAGAGCATTAGGCCAGTCCAATACTGACACGTTGTTTGCACATGATTCAATCCTCCCCTGAATTATTAATCTCCTCATGAGATTGACTGTGATGATCCTTTGCAATATTATCACTGTCTAGCAATGTTACTTAGTATATTCCACAGCACTTTTTTGAGACTACTCTCAATTCAATTTAATGCACAGAGGCCTGAGATCTAGAGCCCTGAGGGACAGATCTTATCACCTATTATTATGATATATTGTATAAATCTGGCTACCCAGTTTTAAAAGCTCAGATAGCCCCACTTTGTTTTTTTGGTATTTGGAAATTGCAGCAAGTAATTTTAAGCGCAGCTGTGAATGTTTGACACTTTTGTAATGTAGCCCCAGATGTCTCCTGCTGGGCCACAGGAAAATCAAAAACAACAGAGGCAGGAGAGAAACGGTCTCTCCAGGGCCACATTCAATTGCCTGCAGTCCCCTGCCTCGTTGACTGCACATCGTATGGCCTCAGGAACTACTGAAGCAGGACAATGCGTCACTATGGACAATAGCTAGATTGGCTGCATAACCCTGAAACACTCTTTAATTACATGATAACATATGGTTTTCTTCCACGGATATATCTGCTTTCTTAGCACATAGGAAGGATGATATTCAGGAAAATGTAATAAAAACAGGTTGGATGCAAACCTTAATTCTAGCTCGACCTTGCAAACTGTGCTGCCTTCTACTGCCGGCTCTCTGTGCCCTCTCTGTTACACTAGTGCACTAATATTTTGTGGGGTGTAAAGATATCTGCATGCACATTATCAAAATTATTTCTTAATAAAAAGAGTGAGGGATTTTTGTTTTGTTTGTTTGTTACAATGTTATAGTCTTGAGAGCAGGAACAGTCTTGTGGTGAAAGCCTAAGGCCGGCAAGAAGGAAATTTAATTCCAGAATTGGTTCTGCCATAGACTTTCGAGGTGACCTTGGGCACTCCTTATCCTTTCTGTCATTCCATTTCATCATCTAAAGGTTGGGAATAGCACAACGGCTGCTTGAGGGGAGTTTTGTGGAGCTTGACTCATTATTCTTGGTAGAGTATCAGATCCACAGACAGAATGGGCTACAAAAGTGTGAAGCATTACACAACAGCATGCAGCCCTAGATTTCAGGGCCTAAAACATAAATTATGGCGTAAGTTTATTAGGAGACTGGCCTTTATGCATAGTTTACATGCTCTACTAAATCTATTAGTATCACTATTACTCCTTAAACTGAGGACAAAGACTGATAGTATAGTAAATATAATAATGAAGTAAATATTATAATGATAAAACTGCCATACACAGAGATCTGAATTAGGCGGTAAACAGCACCAAAATATGTTTTAACACAGTCAGATGGAGTCTTACATGTCTTCGAACAAAGTATGCAAGCCCTGTTTGTACAAGGAGGGTATATTCTGGAAAGGATACAGGAGCACAGTGACCAGCAACTCAGCACAAGAAGTTAGTACCCCAAAGGCTGTGNACAAAGTATGCAAGCCCTGTTTGTACAAGGAGGGTATATTCTGGAAAGGATACAGGAGCACAGTGATCAGCATGAGAAGTTAGTGCCCCGAAGGCTGTGCTTGGATGGGGTTGCAGTTAGGAAACATGTACCAGGATAATAGTGCTGAAGGAGGCGAGGTGGATATACCACAGAGTCCTTTGTACCCATTTTCTAAAGATACTGGACAACGAAAAGGAATGCAGGCAAAAGTCACAGAAATGAGATGCTTTCTGTCAAAGTGCAGAAACTGTAGTTGTTACTCATGATAGTTAAAGATAATAGTTTTTTCAGAGAGACGACACTGCATCAGCACCTTTTGGGGGAAAAAATAATAAGTAGGAAAGGCCTCCCATAGGGGAAGGTAAACTGTAACAAAAACCATTATCTGAAATTTTAAACTAGGCAAGATTTAATAGGATAAAAATACCTTTTTTTTTTTAGTGGTATGGTAGCTAACCAGGCCACCACCAAGGATAGCTGAAGAGTTTCTACCCTTTTGGACTTACAGCTTGGATGCCATCTGGAAGACAGGCAGTAGTCCAGCGCAACATCAATATCAATGATACACAAGGACAATCTAATGATCCCTGTTGGCCTGATACTCAAGAAACTGGAGTTCACAGGCGTTCTGCCATTGACTTCAGTGAAGGCAGGATTTCATCTTCTGTTCCCCAGGCTTTAATAATGGAAAAGGTATTAATTACCTGTGCTCAAATGAATGGAGCCAGAGTGATGTGCAATACGGCGGAGGAAAACTGGCAACAGAAAGCAGTAGTGGTGTAGCTTGAAAACAGCTTTTTATTATTATTATTATTATGTGCTGCTTTTCAGCTGCATAGTCTCTGGAAGCACATCTGCGTGGTCAGTTCTAATTATGGAGCTCTCCTGACATGTAACCCTAGAGTGAGCGCTATCTGCTGCTGGGAAGCAGCAGATAACGGGAGAGATCCTGGCAATCCAGATTCCAAGGCACAAACGGGTGCAATTTTGATCATTTAAGCTCAGCAAAGTTGTCAAAGATGGGTAAATTGGAGGTCGCCTGTGCTCTCAGCAAAAGGAAGTAGGATTAACAGCAGTGGATAATTCTGGGCTTCAGAGATGACTGCGTCGTTGTCAATGAGCCAAGTGAAATGATAGATATTTCTGCTTCAGCAGGGTTGACTATTGCTTCAACTTCACAGACTGGCCTGTTTGCAAGGCTGCATTTAGATGCCTTGCCAGAAGTGAAGCTGCTGGCTATGTACTGGTTTCTTTCAATAAAGACATGGTCAAATGTTACAAATCTGCAAATGTTTCCTTCCCTTCTATCTGTACTGCAGACCCTGCACACAAAAACCTGATTTGACCTCTCTCACATTAAGAAAAGATAGAGCATTTGTTAGAATAAACCATATTCTAGTTTCAAAGTTCAAGTATAGTAAGTATTTTATTAAGACTGCAGTTACGGAAAGGGTACATTTGATTTTCCTGTTTTCATTTAGATTTCCAATTTGAGGCACTTAATCATTAAATGCGAGAGGTTCATCTCAGGTATAAACATGGTGCAATAATATAAATAAGTATACAATAGCAATTATACATATNCATCTCAGGTATAAACATGGTGCAATAAGTATACAATAACAATTATACATACGCACATACATATAGATGTACACATACACCCACAAACACAAAATGAATTTACCTACAGCCAAAACTGTATCACTGATCAGAAAGTCGATGAAATTGTTACCTAAAAAGATTTTATCAAATATTTCAAATATTTATGTAGTAAATGAACCCATCAGAAGAAATATTCAAGCAAACATACTATTTATCTCTGTGGATCAGTTTGATCTTCCAACACCAAAGCCCCTTTAAGGCTTTTTACCACACCCAAGCCACAGGCAACGTTGATTATGCCTTACTAACACAGTTACTTTAAGGAAAATATGTGCTCTTCAGAAGTTCTTTATTTCTTCCTCCCACTTTTTCCCCCCTTTTCTGACATGCAGGAGGGAAGCGACAGCGTGTTAGAGAGCTGCCTGGTCCAGCTGGTCCAGCTGCCTTCTGCCTCTTGCTGGCACTGAAGAATGAGAAGATTCTCTTAAGAACTTGCTATGGTTGTCAGACTGTTAGGGAATAATTTCACTTTCTCCAGCAAAATTCAGATACTCCTGACAATGTAGATTCAGTCTAGTTTCCTGTACTTTCAGGGTTAGGAAACACATTCTTCATGAACACTGCTGTAATGTTTTGTCTACTTTGAGTACTTCCCAATGCAATATTCTCTCATTTGACAGCTTAATCATATTAAACTCTCGGTCAATGATCTTGCACCCACTCCTAGTATCTTTGCAACTTCTTTCTTTTAAATTTTGTATGCTGGGGACATGTGGCTGCCTTTTCTATTCATTACTCCTCAGCTACTTACATCGGTCTCTCTTCCAATATGTGTCTTAAACAATTTAGATCGGGAGCCCTCATCCATAACATTTGCTCCCCAGAGATGCCGCAATATGTGGTGGCAATACCTCTTTCTAAGCAACATTACTTCCTAAAATTTAACAAAGTAATTTGTGACCTATTGATAAAGTAAATATGACAGATACTGACCCGACTTTCAAATTCTGAGCCTTCAAAATCCTGACAAGTAAATTTCTGGCTCGTATGTCGTGTATGGCAACCTTATCATCAACTTGAGACAGCTGATCTTAGTGAATATACAGGAATGGATCTCCCTTCCCCTTTCTCTCCCTCACATAGACACACATGTATGCACGACACCTTCATCACTTAAGTATTTTATCAGAAATTTCACTGAACTTGTCAGATTGTTTACATGCATAAATGTCAAATGATAGGGACTAAAGATATGGTTCTATAGGCACCTTTGGAGTAATTTGCTACTTAAATAATCACTTAAAATATTCTTCTTCTTTTAAAGTCAGTAGAAGCCCCCAGAATTTAAATTGGCTTACCAGCATCGCAGCCATTAGTTACGTTCACAGAAATTATTGGCCCAATAGTTTGAGTAATTGCAGGAAATTCTGAGGCCTGTTTTATGCAGTGATCCCACCAGCTGGTCTGATGCCACCAGCAGCTCAGAAGAGATAGAGTCAGCAGGATTCTGCTCCAGGCCCAGACACCTGAATTTAAGTGCTTGCATTCATCCCCACAGAGGCACGTAGGATTAAATAAACATGACCGTGAGTGACAGGCCTCCAGCTCCAGTGGGGCTCAGCTCTCCTGCTGTCACACGTGGCAGCTTCCTGAAGAGGAGTCAGATGCCCAAGGACGTCTCGAAAGGCACAGGGTGCCTGTTGGTGGGCGGTTGCATCCCATTTCTGTTCCGTCTCAGTGGTGATGGCAGCTCCGACGCTAGGTCCATGTGTAGGCATAGACATCTCAGTGGAGGTACCTGAACCCCAAACCACATCCCTCCCAGCACATTGTCCACAAAAAGGTCTCGTTTCTGAGCACACTCAGGTGAATGGGGAGATGGTGCCAGGTGTGGTATGCAGGACTGAGCTTAGTCCTCAGCATGCGGACTCATGTGAGCCTGCAGCTCTGGGGACAAGCAGGGCTGCCCGGGCTAACGAAGGTACGTGCTCAACTCCCTGCCCCAGGGAAGTGGGCTCTTGCTGAGGTCACTCCGCAGGAGACGCAAACACAGACATGCCGCAGCACAGCCAGGGACAGACCCGCTGAGGTCCATCCCGCCAAGGTCTCCGCTCAGCCGCTCGACGTGGAAACTTGAGAGGTGGCTCCATGAAGCCTCGGGGCACGGCCAGGAGACATCCCCGAAACAGCCCTCCAGCTCTTCAGCAGTGCCACTGCCACCCGTCCTTGAGGATGACTGCTAGGAGAAAGGGAGAGGATAGAGGTTGGTGTCTGTGATGAATATAGATTCGAATAGAAAAGCATGATCTGTACTTTCTCCCAAAGGCACCATTTTTCCTTATCTCCAGTAAAGTTTCCCAATGCCATATCCCAGACTAGTATATTGTGCTCTGGCTATAAGGGCCAATCCAAAGACCGTTCAGTAAATCCAGAAGTTATTAATAGCCTTAAGGAGCTCACTGGTAGTGTCCAAAGCACAGTCATGTATGAATACCCATAGATACACTTTTAGATAAATTGTATCCCCGCGTATCTCATTAACACACATCTGGATGCTTGCTCTCCTAAAACCCTAGCGTGTGTGAGCCAGTTTTCACGTCTGGCCATAGATGGCACCAAACACCCACGAGCGGAGCTGCGAGGGCGGCTCGGCAGCTCCTGAGCCCGGGCTCGGTCCTACAGGCCTGACTGCCAGGAGACGCGGGAAATTTCACATCTTCTTCCAGAATATCAGATAATTTGTATATAGCCCCAGATCAATACCCCCAAACTGAGTTTCACAGCTATTCTTTCCCTTTTCAATTCCCCCCACCAAATTAACCATATTATTATTATTATATATATTTTTTAAATACAACAGCATGAAAGGAAAGCCCTACAGTGGTCAGGGCTGCCGCTGTGAGAGTGCACGGGAAGAGACGGGTGAGCTGGAGATGAGGCACTCGAGGCAGGCTGTTGCCCAGGACTTTGGCAGTCAGGAGGCCTCATTCTGTGCTTTTGCAGGCAATTAGGTAACACAGCTCCATTCATTAATCAATCTCCATCTAACTACAACTTTTTGTTCCCACAGCAGCTATAGGGTGATGTTTTGCTCCTATGCCTCTCTGACGCTTGGAGAGATTTTCATTTCCAGCCTAGAGCCATTTGTGGACTTCTGCTTCTCCATTCCTGCATGGATGTTGTCTCTCAGCTGCAATGGCTCTTCTCCCTCACTGGCATTTCCTGCCCATCAGAGCTCCACAGCAGATCTCAGCCCAGGTGACATCCTGGCGTGGACACCCAGGCACAGAAGGAAAATTACAGCCTTTCCAGCCTTCGCTGGGCTACCCTGCAAGCACACAGCAGCTTTGCCTCCTCGGCTCCTAACAAAAGCCCAGGATACAACTTTGCTCTGTCCGGCAAAGGGAGGCATTGCTGTATCAAAGACAGGGAGTGAAGTGGTGCAATTTGGGGAAAGATGCCTGTAGAATGAACAGGCAAGGAAAGCAGGTCTTTTATCCACCTTTTACAGGTGGGAAATGAGAGCAGGGAAAAACTGAAGAACATCCACAAAGAAAGCCTGCACGAAGGCAGCAGCTGTGTGAGGCGGCTGCGCAAGATGTTGATTCCCCTCTCCCGCCAAAAAATCACAAGGGTCCTTTCTCATCTTAGTATCTATTGTTCTGATATCATGGTGATGCCTGTGTGATAAAAGTTCAAATCCATGCAAACTATTTGCATGATCTTTTCCATCACATCAGGCCTTACTCAGCCAAGGTTTGCTGCAGGTTTGCTGTCAGAGATGCAGGACGTGTTTTGCTCTGTTCTTAGCTCTCAGTGTTCACTTATACTGCGACACCTGAAAGACCGCTTTCTGATATCTGCTTATTTTACATTAAATTTCAAAATACTTCCTTAAAACAGCTGCATTTGTGGCAAATACAGTGTGATTGATGCAGTCAGGACATAAGGAAAAATCCACTATTTGGAAAAGCACAAGAAATTATTTTCTCAATTTTACCTGTAGAAAGAAACCTCCAGTATTTATGCCATTACAATGCTGATGTTCCATCACACTGAAGGCTCATTTGCAGTACTTCCTCAGGCAGATATCCATCCCCAAACATCGCTTTTACTCCTTGGTTCATCTCTCCTTTTTATGCAAACTTAGTGCACATGTTTTGGTGAAGGTTTGTGTGTTCCCAGTGAGGAGTGGGGAAGTTTGCAGTTCTGCTGGATTTGAATTTCTTATTTCATCATCCTCATCTTGGACCTGCAATATTAGATCTGAGAAGATTCCTTTCTTTTCATCACATTTCCATCAATGAATACTGATAGATACTAAGTAACTGCTTCTGGGACTAAGGGGAAATCATCATATAAGTAAGGAAACAGGATAGGCAAATTTATTCTGCAAACACAAATTCAGATCCTTAAGACATTGCTCAGCATAGGACTCTCATTAAATATAGATTATAAAGTCTAGGACAAAAAATACTGTCTTGTGTATTCTGGAGCAGGTTTTAGCTATGAAATCAGTAACTCTAATGGGAGTTTTGCTTCAGGAAAGCATAAGCACAAAGTGAAAAACTAGAACATAAAAATGGCTTGATCAGTTCTATCCAAAAGTTCACATAGATTCTCATTCTAGGAAAAGCCAGAGAGTCAGGGGAAACTTTGAGGCAAATGGCTTTACATCTGCAGCTTCCAGTAATCTGGCTCTTGATTCATGCCCTGCTTATACTCAGCTCCTCTAAACATCACAGTAAAAGGCCCTTTGAGAGGTAATGTCTTATTAGGTAAGCCAGGGTAAATAGCTCTTATTCTTTAGATATTTGATGTCCTTGACATCTGTTCCTTCCCATGCCTTCATTAAGGCTTTTGACTAACATCTACATTTATTTAAGTAGATGCATAAATTACATGGAAGACAGACAAACTGACCAAGCTCAGATACCAGCTGCTCCTCTCACTTAGCTGATGGCAAAATGTCTTGGGCATTCCTCTTCTAGCATATTTTCTTCTGGTCATTCACGATTATTGTGGTATGGCTGAATACCTGTAGGACGCCAGTAGGATCCCATCCTTACAATTGCTGTAATCTGTGTTAGCATTATTTTTTCTTTAAAGTGCACTTCTCCTTTACCATCCAGTTGTAATGTTTGTTAATGTCAGTTCGCTACAGAAAAATAGCAAGGAGAGTTAGGGTAAAAAGAGTGGCCCACTGCCCTTTTCACAACTTGCGGAGTAAAGAGCCCTTTTCCATCCTTCTTGCTGTTTGTTTAATAATGTAATATCAATTTATTTTATGGGTCTCTCCTTCCATTCCTTTTAACTATTCACTTTCTGTCTCTTTTTTTATTATTATCATTTAATTTTCTGCATCACCAGTGACCTCCTTTCAATTAATACTTATCTATTAAGGCAGAACATCTTCAGTTTCATTTTGGAATTATTTTTCTATCTGCTTCAGAGAAAGGAAGGCCAAAGCAGAGTACTGGATAATTTCAGCTGCCCTCCTGCAAATTCCCAGGATACCTCGTATCAAACCGATGCTCTTTACTTAGGCGGAAAGAAACCAGGTTTGCAAAATGTGGCTGCACTGAAGGTGTGCTCACGTGGTCCCAGGCACTAACACGACAAGCACAGGAAAGAAAAAGGCTCCCAAGGCCTGTCCAAGGACAAGAAAAGGCCCCCAGCCTGCCCAAAGACATGGAAAATGAAGGAGACTTTCCAGGCAGGTACCGACGGGATTCGGAGCTAGTGCTGGTGGTGGCATGGATGGCGTTGTTTTTTTTCCTGACCCTGAAGCCTTGAAGCATGAGATTTGATTATAATCATTGTCCCACTGCAGAGCTGCAAAATTTATGAGGGTGAAGAGCATAGCCGTGAGTTTCCTCTTCTCTACAGACACCTCCCTCAATAGAGATGTGTGGGGCAGACCTCTCACTTCACATGCTGTCTCCCTCACACGCACGCACACAGACGCCCATGCACACACACAGCTGCACACGTAGCCAGGAGGGAAACAGCTAATTTCCCCCGAAAGCGCATGACTACCGTGAAGCACTTTCCTGGGTAGAGTGCTCCTGTGGGTTTAATCCTTTACTCCTCTCTTCTGAGCCGATCCAGAACATTAAATAACTGATAATCAGTACTTGTTACTAAAGCAGCCTTCGGAGATCCAAAATTTTCCTGGCAAAGACTTTGTGACTCACCCTGTGATTCATGAGTGTGAATATTTGACAGCCCTGGACTAAGACATGACTGCAGGGAGACCCGACAAAACCAGACTGACTCATCGCAGGTCTCGCCTCTCATCTATCTGCAAGGTGTCTGTAAATGCCTGCATTTATCACCTGCCTCCTTAATTTCACCAGATAAAAGCCCTTTAATTAAGCATCACGTGACTCTACATAAAATGCTGTACAGGAACCCAAGCAGACTATATTAACACATTTTCAGTATCGCCCATGGTGAGCGATAGATAACAGATGATTGAATCAAATATGGTGAATTTCATCTGATCAGATCTGTCTTCCAGGAAAAAATGACACCTCCCACTAATTGTATTGTAATCTCTTTGCTGCTGCAATTTTATAGACACTACTGCAGTGTTTTACCTGCCAGGCTAACCTGTGCATATTCCCCCCCTTCTTTTAATATTACAAAAGAATATTTCTGAAATGAATTACTGAATTATTTCAATACATTGAAATATTAATGTTAGTTGTTACAAGATCTCTTCACCTACTTCCTTGGTATGAATTCCCTGAGCCTGTGCTTTGAAAAGGTTTGAATTTAGTAGACATTGCTTTGCATCCTGCTGTCTTAGTAAAGAAAACTTTCAGTGTGCTTTATTTTTTACCTACATAGAACAAGAAGAGTGCTGCTTCTTTACCTCTGAATTTCGCAGAGAAAATCCAAGTCTCACACGTGAATTTTATCTAAACAGGACTTTTACATGGCAGCTTCTGGGTGCCTTTGCTGTGATGGTGGCGGGCGACTTTCAAGGCTGCCTCTTGCACCGCACATCTGCTCAAGCCTGTCGCTTTTGCTTGCACGCACTGCACAGTCTTGGCTAATTATTTCGGCTTTATCTTCCTCTCGAGAAGTCCCTGTTCACCTCCGTGATTCTCAGTTTTTAGATCTGCACCCTGATCAGATGCAACATGAGTCACCGGACTCCTTACATAGCATTTGGAGAGCTCCAAAAACAACAGCTCTCCAGTTCGCAGCCTAACTGCAGCTTAAATATACCCTGTGACTTTGCTCATGCTGTGCTCTAGAGATTTTCTCACCCTAACACTTAATTCCGCTCTTCAGGGTACACATAAGCCCTGCAAATCTTACAAGGTTGCAGCATGTTTGCTGTGTAGCTCAGCAGCAATTGTATTGCCAGCCTTGCTCTTGCTGTGCAGCTATTGCTTACAACGGCCTTCCCTTCCCCTCGGAGAGCATTGGCACTGCTGTTATTGGTGAACAAACATGCTCTGGACTAGTTCCTCCAGACTATTACTGCTAATGAAACAGTTGTCTTCAGGCCTGTTTTTGTACATACTCGGTTTCTGTGTTCAGTTCCTACAGACTGTGTGCGTGAATCTAAGCATCAACTGCCTTAATTGAAATATTAAAATAACTCCTAAAGGCCTTTCTGCTGACTGTGGGATTTATAGAAGCCTTCTAGTACATTTACTAAGTAGTCCACGATAATTAGGCAGGTAGACAAAATCATGTCCAGCCAAAAGAAAGGGATATGCTCAGATACTCTTGGTATCTTAATAATGCATTACACTGGTTTGGACTTCAAGTACTTGACAGCACCCTTTTAAGTTAACATACTTGCATAGGCATAAACTGTATGAGCTTAACTCTTTCTTAATGGAGCACTCACATATAGTCTCATTCCCATTAAGCGATCTCACATTCTCAAGGAAGTTATATAATGCCAAAGGGAAATACTAAACATGAACCATTTTGTATAATTAATAGCTGTCTCTCCAGTGCAGTTAAGATATACTACAATGTGTTAATTAAATGCTGGCCTAAGTTGGGCAATCCTGTGGAGCAGTGGAAGAGGGCTAGACTCATAAGTACGCAATTGAAGGTGAATTCTTTATCCTAAAGGAGCACCAGGAGGTCCTCAGAGAAGGTGCATCAAGCCACAGGCACGGAAAGTTTACTGATCTTCCAGCCAAGCTGGGGTTTTAGTAAGGTGTTGAAGATGTACAGCATTTAAACAACTAAATAGCACAACTGAGCCATTTTTAGATCTCTCTGCTTTTTATGTATGACAATTACAGGTTCCCTAGATGAGCAGTGATTCAACAGAGAAAATGTTAACACAAGATGCGCACGCATTCACAGTGAATTAAAACTGCTAGTGTACATCTGGGAGAGTACTGCCTTTGTTATAAACATTTGAAAATCTCCTGGTCTTGTGTGAGAGCACCTCTGCTCTTCTCTCCATGAGGCATGGATGGAACGAAGGAAGGGTCTAGCAAAACGTCCAGAAGTTTGATAAGGGCAGATATATTTTCCTGGCCTCCCCAGAGATGTGCAAGGCCATCACTTGCTGCCTTCTGTGGGCAGCGTGGAGCACGCAGAAGTTCACAGCAATCAATCAGGGTCACAAAAGACGGCAAATAACAGCGGGCTTTTGGCACCAGATCATTTTAACAATTCATGGGAGCTGTTCGATCTGCGCTGCGTCGCTGCTGGCAGTGACAGGAATCCCCAGGCATGCTGTGAGGGGTCAGTGAAGGCTGGAATCAAAGGCAGTTGCTTTCAGTGAGCAGATCTGAACATGGGAAGAAAAATATCTTTTTGATGTTGCTTCTCCAGGGGATAACCATATGGGAATTCTAGCTGTAATGTGGCACAGTTTATTTAAAAGACAGGGGTTTACTTGAAAGAAATGAGACCATAACTCAGGAGTCAGACGTCACATGTGGTTCTGAACTAATCATTTGGTCATCCTAAATTGAAAAAAGAGAAATACTTATTCATCTCTAACACATCTAAGCTGCTATAACAGGAAAAGGGGGAATAAGCATTAAAGCTCAAGACATACTAACATGAATCACTGTCCTTAAAAAGCCTTTTTAATCAAGCGCCCACTGTAAATAAATCTGCACTGGAATAGGCTGGATAGGCATTTTCAAGGCTTTCTGCGTGACTGAGAAGCTAAAGATGGCTCCTGATGTGTCACATTACACAGCTTCACTGTTTGTTCTCTTGGAGGCTTCACTAAACTGAGAGTCACCACTGAAACTTAATTGCAGATCTAAGATGTTCATTTTTTTTTCTTCTACCTTAATTTCAGTCAGATGGTTTCCGTTTTGAGATTCCTTGTTTATTCTTCTTGATACCATGAAATATAACAAATACAGTTGTACATGCACAGCCAGCAAACCAGAACTTGGGTGCTTCAGTGACTGTGACAAGTGCAAGATGATCAAAAACCTGTAGCTAAAATGCCTGCCAATGACCCTCAGATTGCATTACTCAGCACATTGCTTTATTTTGTGCTGTTAAATCTAACTGAAAGAAAACAGGATCTTTGTTTCTCAAGACTTTGCTTCCTTCCACTTTTTCTTTCCTATACTAAGCTGCAGATTGTAATCCTGTTTGTTATCACAATCCGTCGTGGGAATTATGATATGATGCCGTTCTCACTGACAACAAAACTCATTTTGGTTTAGAAGCACAGACGACCGCATTGTGTATTCCCTTCCTCAGTTTATATGATATAGTCAGCCGCAAGGTATGAAATGGAATAGAGAGTAAAACTGCTACTTTTCAAGTAAAGAAAAGATTTAGAAAATATATATATGTGTGTGTTCTAGGTATAAGAAAAAATCACCTCAAATTAATCTATTTCTGCTTCAGAATTGTTTAAAAAACTGTCAGCATCCCTTACTGAGAGCTTATTCAGCAGACCCAGGGTGTTCAAAGGTCTTGTGTAAGGCTGTGGAGACCTGGGGCACACAAAGTCAGTGCTCGCTAACAGAAACATGGTCCTGGGCTTTACACTTGCTGCATAAAGACAGTGCAAACTGTTCCACTGGAGTGCACGACCCGCAGTGGAATGAGCATCCTTGACACAGAAGGCACAATTCATTGCAATTCATAGCGGTGCAGCTCATGGCAACGTGAAGGGGTGTTCTGGGAACTAAACAAATCCTCCATAACAGCTTTATATATCTTGTGTCTTGGCAGGACATATCTTCAGTTTTGATATTATTTCATCATGAGGAAGCCTTGATCTCCCTCCATCCCAGACACTGCTTTCTTCCACCACCCTCTTAAATCAATATGAGCACAGGCAGTGAAATTTGGCTCATGAGTGTTGGCATCTAATCCTGATCCATTAAAAAGATTGGAAAGAAAGCAATCAAAACATCAATAACCACAGATTTTTTTTTCTTATAAACATAGGACACCTTTATCAGAAATGAAAGATTTTATGAGGAAAATATACAGGGTATCAGGTGCATCATAATGATGTGCAAGTATCCTACTAAATTTTTTATGCATAAGGAGAACAGAATGTACTTTCAATTTGTTTATGTTATGAATTTATGCAGTCTAGAAAGAATATTATACAAAATCTTGATGGACAAGGACAGGGTATGAGATTCTCCCTCAAGAGAAGATTGTTCACATTGCATCCTTTCATAGACGCTGTCCAAGGAAAAGATGGCAGTCTCCTTATTTATAAATAACCCTTTCTGCAAACTCCCTACTTCCCTTGCCTACCCTTGTGCATTGTGTTGGATGAAGGCACAGTACGATCTGCTCAAAGAATTGCAGAGATTATCAAAATATGCTGAGAGGTGCCTCTCAAGTTTTATTGGAAGGAAAGAAAAAGCGAAAAAAAAAATAAAAAGGAAGCGCTTAGAAGGAGCTCTGCTCCTACTAAGAGCAGAGCTAATGAGGGAAGAGACTCACGCAGTACATTCAGCTTCTGTGCCGCGCTGATCTCTGGAGAAAAGTCAGGTCACTCTGATACCGTCAAAGAAATGCTGCTTAGAACCGCAACTCGGAAATCTGGCAGGCAGAATGGAGCACGCGGAAAGTGTGTGAGCAGGGTGATAAGGTCCCATCACCTCTGAGAGCCATCTACCTGGGGACACACTCATGAGACAGCTTCTGAAGGACACTGAAAAAGCCATTGGCAACGCTTTTGTATAAGGACACGTTGAAAGCAGAGAAGAACAGGGTATAGACATATATGTTCAAGCCACAAAATGTTTTAAAATCCAAGCCTGTGAATGAGGAGCTTGGGAAGAGTGCTCCTCTCCAGCTCCCGGGATAGCCATGCCCATGAGCATCAACCACATGGACACGCTCACCGGCAGCACCCGGTGGGGCTGGGGCGGGAGGGAGATGCTCACACGCCGAGCCACGTCNAGCTTCTGAAGGACACTGAAAAAGCCATTGGCAACGCTTTTGTATAAGGACACGTTGAAAGCAGAGAAGAACAGGGTATAGACATATATGTTCAAGCCACAAAATGTTTTAAAATCCAAGCCTGTGAATGAGGAGCTTGGGAAGAGTGCTCCTCTCCAGCTCCCGGGATAGCCATGCCCATGAGCATCAACCACACGGACACGCTCACCGGCAGCACCCGGTGGGAGGGAGATGCTCACACGCCAAGCCACGTCCCGCTCCTGACGGCGACCTCTGCTCCCGGCTGAGCTGCTCGTGCCCGCCAAGGCCCTTCCGTTCTCTTTCCGTGCGCCTTTTCGGCTCGGTTGGGCATACACTGCTCCACGGCTCCGAAGAGGAAGTTCCTGTGTCTGCAATGGCTACGGCATTTCTAATTGTAATATGATTTTTACTTTCAGGAAGACTGGTCAGACGTGCAGATGTAAAAGGAAGCGATGTTGATGATAAGGATAAGGAGGCCTAACTCACAAAAGAGCCCACGGTGCAGTTCCCAGAGACAACAGCCTGGCAACAAAAGGGAACAAAAGGGATGTGATGAATGAGAGCAGGATCCACAAGAGGAAACAAAACCCAGTTGCAAGCAAAGATAGTGAAATAATAGTGATCCTCTACATGACCAGCACCTTTCCGTAAAACCTGCAAGACACAGAAAATAGCATAGGCCAAAAAGGCTGATTACTGTGCACATCGTGCTGTGCCTTGGATTCGTAAGGCTGATGCTATCTGGAGTCAGTAAAAGGGTAAGGACTAAATGATGTCATACATCCAAAGATGTATTTCAATGGTATTCCTATCCTGTACTTCCAAAGAAAGGTTTTTTGTATATAAGAACTTCCCTTTCCTTTCCTTTCCTTTCCTTTCCTTTCCTTTCCTTTCCTTTCCTTTCCTTTCCTTTCCTTTCCTTTCCTTTCCTTTCCTTTCCTTTCCTTTCCTTTCCTTTCCTTTCCTTTCCTTTCCTTTCCTTTCCTTTCCTTTCCTTTCCTTTCCTTTCCCCTCTTCCCTCTTCTTTTCTCTTTTCTTTTCCTTTTTCTTTTTCCAAATTTTGCTACAGAGCATTTGCCATTTAGCAGGTGGGCCCAGACAGAGAGGCACAGAAAATGTGTCGCTCAATCTGTTCTTCTGCATTCTGTCTGAATGGAATAAAAATAATAAAGAGTATTGAGACGAGTAACCAGGCCTAGGCTTAGTGTTTTCCCATGCAAACAGCTGCAGATGCTTTGGGTGACATTTTACAAAAAACCCAGACATGTTTAAAACTCCTTCAGCTTTATCACTCTGTGCCATAACCAGAAAATACAAGAAATAAACAGATTTTTTTGATTTTTTTTTTCATTTTACTATAGTCTTTCACTGCTGAGTTCAAACAATTCAAAAATGAAATGAAATTTCACCTCAATGCTCAGTCCCATTACAGAGGTTCAGCTGTGTCTTTCTTAAGTTGGCCATATGGTCTGCCAAAATTCGTAGTGTTTACTCAAGAGACTCCTGCACTGAATGAATTATAGTGGTGTAGGTGAACACTTAGTGGAACGGGTTTTACAATTTATATTTCCCTCTGCTGCAGGGGACACAGTTGTATTTTTTTTAAAAGGTACTGGAAATCACAGCCATTTCTTGCCCCTTTCTTGCCAGTGATCTGACTGAAAGGAGAAATTCCACATTAAAATTACATGGGAAGTGTTGCTGGCCTGTCCTTCCCCGGGAAGCCTTGGCACTCTGAGCACCCACGGGCTGACACCACTTCTGCACCACCAGCCTGGGCCGTACCGAGTCCTCTGCCTCCCACCTGCCTGCAAGGACTTAAAAAACAAACAAACAAACAAACAAACAAACAAAACCCAAAGAAACAAGCAAAAAGTGAATTCTGAAAAGCAAAATTTCATACAACCCTTCGGATGGGGACAAGGCTCTGCTGGGGGAAAGGATACAAGTAATTTGTTTGGTCCAGAGATGAAATCACCGTGCTGCTGGGAAATGCTGGCATGCAGATGCTGGCCCATCGTGATCAGCTATACAGACCCCGGGCATGCCTGTGCACACGTGTTCTTTAGATATTTCTATAATATGTAGATTTAGCAGCTACAATCCTGGATGAAACTAGTTCCAGCCATAAGAATACAGTTATGGAGGGCTGTAAGAATCTTTAAAAAATCAACTCCATGTTACTGGGGAATATTCTGCAGATTTAATTTCCAGTTGTTTGCAGGGGTTTTTGTATAGAAGGACTATTTAGAATCTTCTCTGCACAGATATCCCTTGCCCTTCCAAATATTTTCACCAATTATTTCACTGATAAAGTTTCCACACCAAAAGATTCCACTGAAAATATACAGACAACAGAGAAAAGTTATCTTCCTAAGTGAGAAGTGTGATTAGCACTGCCTTGTTAGAAATCTTTTTGGGACCATTTGCAAAAATCACTTAAGTTGTGTTGTTTGCATTAACACTCGGAACTATTCCCAAGCCGAGACCAGACCTTTCTGTTTGCTCAGGCATTGCGGTAAGTGTTAACGTTTACTGAGTCAGAACGTGGTTGCTTAAGGAGCTTAATTAAGTTTATCATCCCCAGCCCACAGGGTCTCAAGACGATCACAGAAGTGTCCTGAGCCGCCCAAAAGAGGCAGATAAGCACAACACCATTTTCTGTGCTTTCTAGCAGTAACCAGCTGCAAAGAGAGGAAGCACTGGTCTGAAAATAACAATCTGTCACTGCTCACATTATTTTTTTCTCAGCCAATTCTCACTCTAACAGAAGAGTATGCAAGTGGGAATAATAATTCTGCACTGAAGGGGATATATTTCATATTAGTTAAAAATGCCTCCTTTCACTGAAATCACCAGAGATGGGGCTTGTTCTCCTTCCAGCAGCTAGGAAATACTTGGTATTCATTTTTATTTTTCATTTACAAATGAAAGCCATGGGGATATAATAACTTAGTTGGAGCTGTTCATTTTGAAATTATCACTTGGAATCCAGCCCAGTTTACAATAACCAAAGGTTATTACCCAATGAGTAGAATTGGAAAAAATAATAATCTACTTTTCTGCCTAACTTCAGATGACTTTATTTCAGTTAGGAGTTAAGAGCAGCTGGCCCAGGCTAGGCAAGATGCCCATCTCAACCAGCACTTAGTCTCTGATGCTGGGTGCCGAGAGAAAGGGTTACAGAAGCGAGGCAAATATGGATCCTTCGCTGACTTCCTAAGCCAAAGAACATATCCCAATTATGCTTCCTGATGTAGCTGTCTCCCATATATCTGTCTTTCAAAATGAAGTCCAATTCATTCTTTTTGATACTACAGGGTCCATACAGCGCCCTGTAGCAATGAGTTTCACACTTTAATTATATACTATATAAGAAAGTATCTTTTCTGGCTGCGTGGCTACTTCACATGATGCTTCTAGATCTCAGACCATGAGAATTGATTTTTTACTATCTCTATATCTTTCATGGTCAATAAAACTCCTCAAGTCCCCCTTTTTTTTTCCGAACTGAAAAAGATCTTATCCTGTTTACTCCCACTGGGCAGATGTTGTTTCAAGTATCTGATCCTGCGTGTTGCCTTTTTGTACCTTTTGCCTGGTTACACGGAATCCTTTCTTTGAGAAGGATAGAGCAAAATTTCACTCAAGAGCCACGTGCAGCAGTTTCACTCAATAACTATATGTAGAAATAGGCCCTGCAGGCAGCTAACGATGAAGTCTAGGGTGGTTTTGCTTCCTATGGATTATCTGACCAGGTGGGCCGAGAAGAAGCAACTCATGGACTTGAAAACCGTCACCTCCGTATACTATTGCACTGCGAAGGTCTCTAAGTCCCCTGCAGAGAGATGAAGTCTCCCATTTTACCAGCATTTCCAACCCTTTCAAGCCTCCTTAGCTCAATCCGTGGATGTTTTGCCACCATTGCCACCACCTGGCCGAGTCACTAGCAGTGCAGTGCTGGCCACCAGGTGGATTTACCTCGCTCAACTTTAACCATTTTGGAGGTGAGCATTTTGTCTGCGCTTGCCAGGTAGCATCAGCAGAGAGGGATGGGTACTGCAAAGGGTGACTCCCTTCCCAGCTTGGAGTCCTGTTTAGGATGAAAGGGACTCTCCTCCGGGTATGTGTGCCGGTCCTCCGAGCACTGGACACCCAACTTTCAGCTATCACTCTCCCTGTTGGGGAATTTCAACCCTTACTCATTTTATGGCATATTTTCATGCTTTTAATCAGTTTGTAACATAGCTTTTTTGTTCTGTAGTGGTAAAATATTGGCTACTTAGGTATCATTTATATGCTGATGTTATAATACCTGACTGATTGTCTCCTACTGAGTTTCTTGGATGCTTGTTATTAGCAACATTTAAAATTAAAGGTTCCAGTTCACTCATCTTGGTTCTTAGACTCATAGCATTTACAGAGATCACTTTCCTATTGAATCTCGATGTAATCCATTTATATACATGCCATTTCATTTGGAATGCTTAATCTGACCTTCGTTGTTTCCTGTCTGGATTTCCTCATCTCTCTCAGGCGTGCAGAGCGTTTGGGATTTTACCCTTTAGATAATGAGTCACTCCAACTCGCATGCTCTTCTGCACGTGTCATCTTTTCCTCAGCCCTCAATTTAAAAACTCTCCCAAGGCCTTTTTGAATCTTGAGTGCTAGCAGACTGCTCCCACTCCATATTTAAAGATGTGGTTTGCATAAATTCTGCATGTGACGTTACTTTGCTTTCTGGAATGCTGGTTTAGCAAAACAATGATTCTCAAGCAATACTGGGGATATTCTACAAAAACAAATCATAGCCGGTAAATGGGAATGCATCTAATGTCTCCACGGGAAACAACCATAAAAGTCAAATTCAGGGGAAGAGAAACACATGGTGAGTATATCCATCTCACTGCAGACCTCCTTGCTACGGCTTGTGCCAGGTGGAGTTAGAAGGAAGGTTTTGTCCATCACTTGCTGGCTGAAAATTATCACAGAAAATAGCAAAGCAAGGGAAGGGGGAAAAGGAAGGGGAAGGAGCAGCGAAAGGGAAATAAGAAAGGAAAGGAGAAAGAAGAAGGGAAATGAGAAAGCACGGTAAGAAGGGAAAAGGGAAGGCAAAGGGGATATGGAGGGAAAAGAGAAAAGGGAAGGGAAAGATAAAAAGAGAAGGGGAAGGGGAGAGAAAGGAAATTCTCCTGTGGGTTGAATCTCTTAGTATTTATGGTGTGATGACTGGGAGAGGGGAAGTGAAAGCTCTCTGCAGAGCTGCCTCTATGCACGATGCATCCAGAAGCCCTTGAGTATTTTACAAATAAATGTTGATCATAATTACAGCACTAGAACATCTTTTCTCTGCCAGAGAGTCTGCCTCACACCTGCTTTTCTACCATGGAGAGAGAGCAACGGGAGCGAGTGGTGGCTGTACCAGGAAGGGAAGGAAAATGAGGACCTTCCTCTTCCCAAAGGCTCCATTAGCCCTGCTTCAAAAACCCCTCATTTGGCCACAGCACGGGAGAAACAAACCGGGGAGGCCGCGGGGGGCTTCCTTCCCAGGCTGGCAGATCCCTTCCACATTGCCAGCTTGATGGTGGCCGGAATGAGGGAGTTTTGTTTTGTTCTGTTTTCTGTTAAAGGCAGAAAACGGAGCCTCCACCTCCCCTGCAGCTATTACATAACCCTGGCTTCGACCGTTACTAATGTAGGTCAAGATCCAAAGAGAGCCCCTGGTTCAGCAAGGTCCTTAAGGATATATGTAAGACAAGTCCCCTTAGCCGAATGCCTGCTCGGTGCCTGCGCAAGCATGGGCTGGCAATGCCCATGCGTGTCCTCCGTGGCCTGGCTCCGTGAAATGCTCTTAAAATTCGCATTTCAGCCAAATAGCAGCTAAAAAAATACTGCATTTTCAGCAATATTTCACTCTGGAAGATTTGCTTATGTCCTGTACGATGAGCGATCTCTTGCAGTGCCAAGCTATGGAGGAAAACTGCATTGCAGCTGGAAAACGCCCTGAAAACCCTTTAGGTTTCATATGCTCTCTTAATAGCAGCACCGTTTTGAAAAAAATATGCACTTGTCAAGAACTGACATATTTAGAAAGATTTATCTGGTAAGGTTTATATTTATTATGTGGTAGCTTCCAGCTAGGTCATACTTATTCTGTTGAAAGTGAACTTAATTTATATTTTATCTGTGTGTATATATATTTATATATACACACATGTATCAAAATATATCTGTATATATTTGTATGCATGTAAAAATGTGGATATTTGTGTATATTTTATGGTAAGTCTCTCTAGAGATAAGCAAAACTAAATGGCAATAATATAGTATGTTTAATATAGCTCTAAAGTATTTCAATCAAGAAAAACCTTAATATGATATGAATGTTAATATTATATAAATGATATTTTATTTTGAATAAAATACTAGCTTAAGAAGACAGGAGGTAAACGTGGTGGAAAATTTTCATCTTTTTTTTTTTTTTTTATACTTACGCTGCAGTAGTGCCCGGAGGCCAGAGAGATACTTGGCTGACTAACAAAATGATAATTATTGGTAGACTTCTGTTCTAAAGCTGCATCAGTAGCTTGGAAAGTAGGATCTGTGAAATCCTTAAAGTGTACTAATGACAAAAACCTGACAGGAGAAAAATGAAAGGATGAGATGAGAAAATTTATAGTGATTTGAAATCTTAATGATTTTGAATTTATGTCTTGTGCTTTGGAAATTACAAAGTACAAGTGCTTGTTATGTGGTAATGAGACTGCAGCCATAGTTAAGAGAAAAAAAAGAAATCAATATAATGTTGAGCAGAGGAAGATAGTAGAAACATGGAAGATGCAGCTTTAAAAACTCTATGACAACAATCTTTTTTTTAAAAAATGGCTATCAGCAAAAAACCTGTTATCATCTACTTTTACATTTATCCCTGCAGTAGTCTGAATGTACTCACTAGTATCATCACCAAGCATTGCAGTTAGCATCGCAGTTTAGCACCTTCTCTAAAATATATTTTGATATACTTAATAGAGAATATTTTAATATTTTGCACATGAATTTGGCACATAGAAGCATACACATAGAAGCATTCTAGGGAAATAAAAAGGGAGAACCTCCAGATGGAGTAAAACAGAAACTCCATCTGGAGTAAAATAGAGACACATCTGCCTGACTCACAAACTCGTGTGGCAAAACAACATTATTAAGATAATAGCAAGCACTGGAAAGGCAGAAAAATGACAGAATCATGGGCGCCTACACAAACCAAGCCTGCGCATGCAGGTGCATTAGGGCAGTCTTGGTGGCATGAGCATGTTCTTTTTTTTTTTGCAAATCTCTTCCCTCTCCCAGTGCCCTGAACAGGTGATGACAATTTATTGAGTTGTAATTCAATATATAATTTGCTCGCTGTACACGCTCAGACTTTTTTCTTGCAGAGCAAAAAGTTGCAAGCCACGTTTCAAAATGCTGCTCTGATGGATTTCCCTAAGAGTTTCCTGTAATGCTGGGAACAGGAGCGGCTGCATGAGTTAGTGACCACAATTCCCAGAGTCTTTAGCAACCCTGGGCTGCACACTTAACATCAAGGAGACCCACTAAACTTGCCTGTCCAGTCTGAGATAACGACAATCCCATTTCTACATCACCTTGCACTATCCAGCAGGGCAGGATAGGCACCGACCCGAGCTGCAGGTAGGAGCCTCAGCCTCAGGGTGTCCTGGATGCAGAGGTGCAGAATCGCAACAGAGAACCTGCACTCACAAACCCTGGAGGGGATGAACTCCAACAGTGCTACATATCAGACTACCTGCTCACACAAAAACAGAGAAACATACATGGAATATATGGGATTCAGCTTACCTAACTGGAGATAGTTATCTAGAAGACCGTCATTTTAAAGCTGAACTAGTCATTCTTCAGCAGAGAGACATAAACTGTGCCAAAAGCTGGCCATCTTGTCTGTCCTATACATTTTAAGCATCCTAGAATGTTTTCCTAGATTTTTTCCCATTACACTAAACCAAGCTGAAGTTACCATGCTAGATTTGGGTGATTAATGTTTAGACATGTTTAGTTGGGTGAGTGAAATGTTATGGGAACCTCTGATTTTTATTAAGCCACTGGCTTACGATGTTAAAAAGCAACCCCCTATTAGCGTCTAAGAGGTGAATTGCTAGGTATTTAGAAATGTAAGCAGAAGAACTTAAAGAATTGCACCAGGTATTAGCACTTGAGTAGGAAAACTTCAGATCTATGATGCAGGCTCTTGCTACTTGAACTAAGAGGGTAAGCTTTAGTAATAACCATTTGCAAGCTCGCTAGAAGGTGGTGGGACATTGACACTGGCTTTCACAGGCTTTGCCAAGGGTTGGGACTTTGGGACCCATTCCTGGCTTTGGAAGAGCATATTCTGGGCTCACAACTCCTCAACCATTTTTTTCAGAACTTGACTGAACTCTCTTCCTTCCTCCCTCAAATGTACAAATATTTTACTTATCTTATATTTCTCTTCCCTGTTTTAGCTCTCTGCCTCATTTCTTGTTATTCACTGTCGATTTCACCCTTCAGACTACTCTCCAGACCACCTCCGGGATGGAGAGATCCAGGCCCCACCTCTTTCATCTGGAAGAAC
Organism: Crypturellus undulatus; assembly: GCA_013389825.1. NCBI lineage: Eukaryota > Metazoa > Chordata > Aves > Tinamiformes > Tinamidae > Crypturellus > Crypturellus undulatus. The sequence goes on along the minus strand of VWPW01032756.1, from coordinate 113,267 downwards.
CTGTCCTAGGGCTTTGGGTTGTTTCCCCAGTCTTTCACTCACCTGTAGGCACTTCCAGCCCTGCCTATCCTCAGTTTTTAACCTCATTTTCCTCACCCTATTAGTGTTATTTCTTTCTCCTAGTTTCTCATTTCACTCATCTTTCACCCTTGGCACCACAATCAATTCTTTAGAAACAGATTTCTTTGGACCCTTTGGAGAGTCCCAGGAGCTCCTTCTAAAATCTGTCAGGGAACCGGTTTCCCTGGTTGGGAATGATGCAGTTTGGGAGGCTGTGGCATGGCAAAATGTTGCAGGAGGAGTTGGGTAGTCCATGGGGCTGTGGGCAACTCCCTGAGAGGGGCAAAGGGAGTCATCCTTGGGAACACGGTTGACTGTCACCAGGGTGGCTGTGTTCCCCTGCCATCCAACCCCAGTTCTCCCTCACTGCCTTTTCCAGGCTTAATCTTCCCTTTGGCTAATGAAAACTCCCTGCTGTCTCCTCTGAATCTCTCTTCTATTCCTGGTTCGCAATGACCTGCAAACCCCAGTCTCCACCTCTCTTAACAGTTTCTGTCTGTCACCCAAAAGGTTGTCCCTTTCTTCCCCTCCTCTCCTCTTCTTCCTGCCACGCTCCTCTTGCTGCACTTCTGGTGTTTGGGTTACGGGAAGGAAGCTGAGGAGAGCAGAAGGAAAGCAAGTGCCTCCTGCCTTGGGTAACTCGCTCTGAGATGGACCCCAGGCTCAAGCAGTGCAGACCTTAGCTTGCAGAAGGAGCCCTGGCCAGCTCTGGGTGGGATAAACCCAAGGCAGATTTAATTCTTCAAGGAAGTTAGTGATGAAATTCTTCAAAGTCTTTTTAGCAAGTGAGTCAAACCATCCCCTGGAAGTTGGCCACAGCAGAGTAGATTTTCAGATACAGATTAAAAGGCAAATACCTGGTGCAATGGCAGACTTCACAGCCCAAAACCACACATGGCTGCTGGGATGCTTAAGTCCTTCCTCTCATCCAAGGCACTAGATTTTTTCTTGTTGCAAAACAATGTTTCTGCTGTTTCTTCCTCATTCTCATAAATGCATGAATGATTTAAGCTGTCTTATTTTGACTACAGTTTTCCCGCAAATAAAGTTTTCATAAACCTAGCATGGAAAAAATTTAGTCCAGATAAAATTTGGGAAGCAAATAAGCAAATGAAAATATGATTTTTAAGGGAACTGACAGGCAGCCCTAAAAATAAGTGGTAGCAATATTTACCTGAGGTACTTCTGCCATTCATGTGCATCTTGATTAGGACAGGCAGACTACAATGAAGGTTGTAGTCCTTGTGTTCAGTGCTACCACTTAGAATTCCCAGGGTGTGAGCGTGCAACTAGGAACTATTAAGATCCTGCCACGATGGAGTTTGCAGCCTCATGACACCTCATGACATCAGAAGCCCCCATCCTTGAGGAGAGACAAGAAGGAACCGCAGGGCTGAGGGTCTCTGCCAGGGCTTGTTTCCGGGCGCCTCTGTAAAAGCTCTGTCATCCTTACAGCACAGCACAGCACAGCACAGCACACTGTGTGTACTTTCCACAGCCGGCGCTGCTATCTTTAGGATTCACATTGCTCTTCTCAGGTGCTTGCTTGTCAGAGGTATGGCCCAGGCATCGCTGTTTCTTGCAGTTAATTCCCTCCTGCCAGAGATTAAATGCTGCATGATGTGATGTATATAAATACCTCACAAGGTTAGTGACATGCATCCTCTTTAAGGGTGGATGCTGTCATCGTGCCTCAGAGATACAGGGGAAATTGCAAAACAGCCACTCTGTTTCCATGACTATCTTTGCAGCCAGGGAAGCAGTAAACCCACAGAAAGGCTTAACTGAATGGGAACACTTGAGCGATGACACTGCTGAGGACTGTATTACCAAAGGAGTCAGATGAGGACATTCCGATGCTTATCCAATTTCTTCATCTCTCCTGTCAATAGCTGTTGGGCTAGAGTGAGTTCATTTCATTTGGCTGCTTCTCGCTTCCCTTAAGCGACGAGAGAGCAAACGGTGCCGGTGCCACCTGCGGAGCCCCGGCACCAACGCGCATCGCGGCTACACTAGCTCCTGCTCTATTAAAAGGAATGTCAAGATCGGTGTTCAGTGCCCATGTCTCTCTTTCTTGTCTGCATGGAATTTAAAGTGCCCATAACTCAACAGCAAATGATACTCGCTTTTTAGAAGGTCGCCGTAGCCAGTGGCTGATCCCATTACACGTTCTTAGCCCCTTAAAGTGTTGCTTTCCCATATGGGTACATTATCCTTCACCATTTGCCAGCACGGGCCTGGGAGTGGAGTGAAAGAGGAGGGAAATGAGGAGACCCAACATGCTGTGTGGAATCACACCTTGCCACATGCATGCGCTGGGGCCGCCAGTGCCGCACATGCAAACACACACATGGATTTCTTATTCCCCAGGAGACACCAGCGACCACCCTCATATTGCATGTGACCGCTAGGTTTAAAACAGCATCAGGGATGGGATAAACAACTGCAATTTGGGCGTTTTCAGTCTCAAAGACAGACTGGACCTCAGAGTTTTGCCAGTGCTGTGCTGCTGGTGAGGCCATTCCCTACAGAATCCGCTAATCCTGCATGATGGTGCTCGCAGCTCGCACAGAGCTGGGTTCCCAACACCACGGGGAGACATCTGGAAAAGCATCCCTCTTTCTCACAATATTTTCCTTCCAGTGTTCCTGCAGTCCTTCATATAGCAGGAAGAGGCCATACAGGCATGTAATGATATTGCACCTTAGCCAAAATCCAGAGAGACGGGGAAGAAGAGGGATGGGTGCTTACATGTCCTAAGAGCATTTACATTGAAGGGCTCTAGTGCTCCAAACATATCTGCCCTTAGGGAACACTAGGCAAAATTTATACATGAATAGGAACGGAAAAAAATGTGGCAACAGCAATTGGACAAGCACAGTTTTCATTAGCCGAGCTATAGTTTTATAGCTGCTGGTAATGAGAACAGACTTATCTGTCCAGTAAGTTCTGTTTGTTGTTGTTCTTGGTGGTGGTTTTTTTCAGAAGAAAAATGGGCTTATTTTATTTTTTAATCTGATCCAATCTGATCTCACTGAATTTGCTTAAAAAGAAAAAAAAAAAAGGGATTTCACTTTGCAGAACTGTTGAACCACATCTGATTTCAGGTACATTAGTGACATCTAAAACCAATGTACGATAAGGATAGAGAGACTACTAAAACCATCTGTGCTGTTATTTGTTGCTTAGAAAGTAATGTTTTACTTTCAAATTCTATCAAAAAACATGGCATATATGCCATATCACAAATAAATAAATAAATAAAAACATTTGAAGCCTCATGTCGCAGACTCTACTGCAACTTTTCCAGTAAAGTACTTATATTTGTGCATAGATTTTTATCTACCTAATTTATGCACCCAAATTCCACATGGATGTGCAAACTTTACATTTACTTGCAAAAAAAATGACCAGTTTATCAGCTAAGAAGCCATGCATATAAATAAACGTCGTATGCATACACAGTAAGCATCTGTATGCAAATACTAGGCATATCATTTTCAAAACCTGGTCCTAAAATTTTATCAAAAACAGCATCAAGATGAAGCTAGACTATAAAATAGTCAAGATAGATTTTTTTTTCTGCTAAGCAGTTTCCGCAGTGCAGCCTCAGTGAGCAGAAGAGATTTTCCGGAGTATCTGACCCTTCTTGTCCCATTAAAGCAAAACATTAATATTAAAGATAAAGGGCATTTTTTCCATACATGAGATCATCCAATAATGTTTATACTATGCATCACATTCTACTAATCAATAAGAGTTATCACTGCCTTCAGAGAGGCTAATATGAAGCCAGCTGAGTGTCCTCTGTCCAGATATTCCCATGTCCAAGTGTGATTAGCACGGTCTTGTCAAATTTAGCTCTAAGCCATTTGTGAACACCTTCTTTGTTTATAGTAGCACAGTCAGCTTTGCACAGACCTCTGTGTTTGCTCTCCTGTGTATCCTATTAACAGTGCATTACATTTCAAGATGTCATGCTGCAGAAAGCCTCAAAAGCACTTTCAATCAATCCCCACCAAATCAAGTGATTTCATTCTGCTATGGATAAATCCTACTGGATAGACATTCTAAGAAAACTAAATTGAGCTTTTGGTTATACTGCTGTAATTCCACAGTGACCGTGCAAGAATTATTTGCACCGCATTTGAAATAGCTCTGTTGTAATTATACAACAGTCCCTATAAAAACTGGTGTGCGGCTAAGCAGAATTGAACCCTGTGGGTTTTCATGTATGGCCTGCTCGGAAAGAGCCGGGGGAAAATAAATAAATCTACATTAATCCTGAGAGAAACTTTAAGGAACTGAAAATTGATAGAATGCCTAGACATTTTTATTATTGCATGAAAGTAACTTTAAAACATTAAGATAAAAATAATAAGGGTTTGCCGCAACCAGACTTTCTGCTGAATTCAAAACTGCTTTCCACTACTATTTTCCCCTCCAAAAAAGATTATTAACAGTGCTCTATCAATCCAGTGTGACTGGCTGTTTGCTTGGAGACTGTATGTAGCTCCTGCTTCTTTGTTTTAGCACAATTAACCTAGCTTGGATAGCAGTGTGTGTGAAGGCACCGCTACTTTGTACATAAACGGAGGATGGGAAGATAACCATGACAAAGAACTAAATTAATTTTCCATCTCTTTTTAACAATTCTTACTCTATATAACAAGGTCACTTGGATTATGGTAAAATGTTACATTATCTTTATTTCTGTGGCATCAATGACAATGAAGTATCATTGCAAATACAGATATAGGTATTTCTCTCAATGAATTACTAATCTAGAAGGCCAAGAGGAGTCATTTAGTGTGAAATATGCAGAGGAATAACAGCTGTTAGTCATTATTTTCTCCTTATCCTTTCAACACCTCTGCTCCAGTTTGTTTTCTAAGGGGTAAGTCACACCCTCTTCTTAGGACATTTTCTCATTTGGGGCAGGTACCAAGAAGAATTCTAAAACAATTCCCTGGCCAAAGACAATCCTTGGTAATTTCTTCCTTTACTGCTCTTACTGTACAGGGTAAAACTCGCTTTTGTGCTTTATAGAACAAACAATGTTGTCGTGGTGCTGAAATGTGCTAATATGATGGAAGACATTTCTGATTTTTGCTAGACAACCAACTTAGCCTTTATATTTTAATTTGTGTACAGCCTGTGTTATATTTCTTGAAAAAGAAATACCAACTGCAGAAGATATTGCTCTTACCTCATTAGGCAAAAGAAGAATCGGTATCATTTTTTGAATACTTATTTTACAGTTTAACTCCCTAGACAATGTTTCACACTAACCATTTGGAAATAGAATAAAAATAGATAGTATCTGGCTTATGATCAAGCTCGCCTTATTGTGCAAGTTGTTGCTCCATTTCCTATTCTCTATTTCCCTTCATCTGTAAGATGAGCATTTACCAGGAGTCTGACACTTTTTGCTCATTCTGATTTTAATTAATCTGACTCTAATCCACAGGCAAGAAAAAAAATGCAGACAGTATTATATACCACAGTGCAGCAAAGCTACTTTGGAAATCTTATTCTTTTAAAAAATTGACTTTTCCATCTACTCTTCTTTACTCCTCTTTTATAGTAAGAGGTTGTTTTTCTTCAGAAAGGCAATTCAATCTCCATCTGTTCTTGATATGATCCTGCCATATTTAATCGAGTTTATTATGTTCCCACGCAACTTCTAATATGTGCCGTTTTCACAAGCGGCACTGCCGATGCTGCTCTCTGCTTAGGGAACTGGATTTTGCTGAAGATACTGTGGAGAAGGCGCAAGGAACCAGCTACCTGCAGCGCTAAGGCAGACACTAAGCTCAAGCGGACCAAAAACTGCACCAGAGGGCACAAGGACACGGCCTTGCAGTGACTGATGGCTCTTTAGTGGGCCAGGAAATCAACTGGGTTGGCAACATGACTTCCCAATCTAGCCCACCCTGAGCCCACCATCCCTCCTAGCTTTCCCAGGACTGTGATGAGGATTTATTAGTTCTTTTACATGATCACTGCCTCAGTTTCTGCTCCCCTCTGGACGCACAGGAGAGGTGGCAACCTCAAACAAACAAACAAACAAAAGAAAAACAATAAAAACAGAGAAATAAAAATAACCTCTCGTAAAAGCAATAAAAATAACCTCTCATAAGCTCTCATAAACACTGGCGACTACAGAAATGGCTTGAGTTTGGCCCAAGCCACACACACACAGGAACGACATCTGATGCTGCTCGTGGAATAAGTTACCAAGAAATTACCAAATTATCATTAAATTATCAAGACCACGTGAAAACAAAAGAATCATGGAGTGTATTGGGAGGTGATGCGCGAGGAAACAGCCGCCACAGGCATCACGGCCCCAGTAGCCAGGGCGAGACCTCGAAATTATCAAGACCACGTGAAAACAAAGGAATCTGGAGTGTATTGGGAGGTGATGCCCGAGGAAACAGCCGCCACAGGCATCACCTCATCACGGCCCCAGTAGCCAGGGCAAGACCTCGGCCGTGTCACGGTCTCGGCGTTGCCCCCAGCCCGCGTCCCCTCTCCAGCCCCGCTGCCGCGGCAGGACGAACGCGGCGGGGATGCCTGGAAGACGCTCCGTTTCCACCAAAGCACAAAATACCGTTGTGCGCGGGGGTATTTCCCCGTCGCGGGGCGCTCGGCCGCCGCGGGGCTGGGGGCGCGAGGAACCGCGCGCGGCGCCCGCGCAAACGGGCAGCGTTTGGGCAGCGCCCGTCTGTGTCCGGCGCAAACGGGCAGCGCCCCGTCCCCACCGCGCTGCCCCCCGCCGGGGCCATGTGTCCGCCCCGCCGCCATTAGCACCGAGGCGCCAAGCGGCCCCCCGCGGCGGCGCGGGCCATTTGGGGCTCGCACGCGCCCGCGCTCCGCGTTCGCACAGCGGCGCCTTCGCGCGGAGCCGGCATCTCTTCGCTTATTTATTTATTTATTCCGTCCACCGCGCTGGCAAATGAGCCGCGGCAGGGAGGTGGGCTCCGCCGCGCTCGCCGCCCGCGGGCTATAAAAGCCCCGGGGCCCGGGCGAGCGGCGGCGGCGGCGGCAGCAGCAGCTCCCCCGGCCGAGGCTCCGCGCGGTG
>VWPW01032756.1:360-102806 GCA_013389825.1 Crypturellus undulatus | reverse complement strand
GGCGGTGGCCGCGCCAAGGTAGGGGCCGGGCGGGGGCTCGCGGGGCCAGGGAGCCCTGGCGCGCGGCGGAGTCCGGAGCCGCCCGGGCCTCGCGGTGGTGGGAGAGTCGCCCTGCGCACCGGGAAGGCAGAGCCCCAGGTGCCTCTCGCTGCGGCCTGCAGGCTCCTCTCCTTGGCCGGGCGCTTTGCCCCTATACTCCTGCTCGCGGGTTCTCGGGCCGCGGTGGAAGCGCCGCCGATGAGCTCTGTAGGGCCCCAGGTGTCAACGAAGGGCGCAGGTGCTGCTGTTCCTCCTCCTCGAGAGCCCAGAAAAGGACCTTGTTTGACTTGTGCTTTCCTTGGAGTTGGCTAATGCATGCACGTTTGCTGCTCTAGGTACCTCTGAAACCGGGAAGGAGCCTTATGGATTGGATTCGGCTAACGAAAAGTGGGAAGGACCTGGCTGGTTTGAAAGGGAGGCTAATTGAGGTGACTGAAGATGAGCTTGCGAAGCACAACAGAAAGGAGGATTGCTGGATATGCATAAGAGGTTGGTTGTTGCAATGTTGCTTCTGTGTCTTTTTTGGCTAGTGTCTTTTTGGTACAAAATAAACCACCAAAACCAACCACCATTTAGATAGGGTGGAGCTCCACAGGGCAGGATGCAATTTTGGTTGACTTAAGCGATCCTGTATAACAAATGAATTTCTTTGTTTTCAAACCTTTCTTAAGAAGTCTTCAAAGCGAGCACATTTTACTCCTGTTGTGTGCTAGTACGTGCAAATAATAACACGTGATATTATAGGTGATGCCCAAGCAACAGGAGCTTAGCAAGAGCAAGACACTGAAAATGCTGGGATGTGCTGACAGTTTTCATTTTAGAAGTGTTTAGTGTCCTTAGCAGTTCAAGATTTTTAGTGACCACTTTAAAATGTGTGAAGACGTAACTTCTAAAGATACTATTCAGATCTGTGGGGCAGTTTTTGGGAAGCAAGTGTGTGTAAACCCGTATGCTCCTTCCTCACTGTAAAATTCAGAAAGGCAAATGACAGCTGCCGTGCGGAGTGGTTGTTGCCTATAAGAACAAATACCTGTGCTAACAGAGCCATGTTTTGTATGCAACTCCTTCAAAGAAGTTTTGTCTGAAAAGTTGAAATCATGTAATTAGAATAAACAATGTGTTAAAAATGTTTTGGAGCAGTGGCCTTGGCTAGAAGAGCTTTTTAGTGCTGAAGAGGAAGTTCCTGTTTGTCTTAGAGAAAGAAGCAAAAACGATTGCTCTCTACTTTAATTATTCTTTAGAGACTAAAATAAGCTCACGTGGCCTTAAATTTGTTACGATAGCAGTACTTTTATTAAGATACATTAAGAAAGATCAGAGTAGCTAATGTAATATTCTTATAAGGGTAGCAGTGTTGGGTGTTAAAGGGGATGAGAGTGAAAGTGAGAGCAAAAAGTTGCTCAATATTAGCTTTTTGAATGAAATAGTAAAATCGTTAATGCCCTCCGTGTGCTGGTCTTGCATATACTCGCAAAACTGTAGCAGAAGGAGAACTCAGAAAGGGTTATTTACTATGGAAGTCTGTGCTTATTACGCGCACACACACACACACACACACACACACACATACATACACATTCACTACTGCAAACAGAATCACAGCTTAATAATATTTCAGTTTTGTTTTTAATCTCTTGTTCCCCCTAGGTTTCATTTTTACAAAAACACCCTCATTCTGCTTCTGCATCTGTCTTTAACATTCGCCTCTGCCTTTTCGTTGTCCTGATAATGACAGCAGAGCGTACTTGAGAATCCCGTTAGATTTTGGATTGACCTGATATGTGGATAAATTGTAAAATTACACTAGGGTAGAAAAATTACATGAATTACTTGCATTGGCATAGTAAGACTGCAGGAAAGAGCAGAAAGTGATGACAAGAGTGTGAAGTAAAAGATCAGCAACTCTGTTCAGAAACTAGTAAGATGATGATCAAGGGAAAATGTCAGATATAGGCCACAGATATATAAAAAGGGATGACAGGGAGTTGAGAAAAAAAAAGTGAAAGATATAGAAATAAGATTTCTTTTGCTCATGCAGGTTTGTTGGTAAATTGAATGTTAGGCTAACATTGAGGAGGTCCTACCTGTTTAGATTTTCACATGTGTTCTTGTGTGCAGTAGTCATTTCTGCACACAAGATGGCATAGTGGACACAGTTGTCAGGAGAGCGGATCAGTAAAATGTGCAAAAGTCATTTCTTGTTGTTTCTTAGGTGAATGGGGAAGAACTCTCACTGAAGTAATGCCTGCTTTTTAATGAGCGGAAAGCTTCTTATGTGAATTCTGGCATGGTTCCACTTTTGGTGGCTTCCTACTTTGCTAATTTTGTATGATTTCAATTGTTCTAGTGGGTAAACCTATGTTAGTTTTCTAAGCAGCAGTATGCCTGCAGTTAAAACTGCTTCTGGTTTTATTCTCTAAGCTCTAATTACTTCAGTGGCTGGGTAACAACAATTAGACTTCATCGTTCTGACCCGTGAAGCATTGTTTTATCTCATTGGAAATACTAAGACTAGTACTCATGAAGATGGAATGTACATTTGCTGGGACAAATGTGTTACCAGTATTGGAAGCCTTTTTTGAGTATGGTACGTGTGTAGTTTGTCTTGCTGGCTTTAAGAAGGGAAGTCTTGTTGCCAGTGTTGATCTGCAGAGACTACTCCTTTCTGCAGTTGTTTATTCCATATGGGAATGGTGGCAGGGAGACAACTATGAATGCTCTTTAGGAATTACTTAATTGGAAGGGAAAGGGAAGACAATTTTGTGCACTAACTCAGTTAATATTATGTCTCTGTTTAAATTGATCTCATTTTATTGCTCCATAGCCAAGATAGAATATGTTCTACTTTAAGTGTTTTTTTTTGTTAAAGTCTTGACCTTATAGATTTCCCTAGACTTTCACTGGAACAAGTGTTATCCCTTTGTAGGAGTGACATTTCTGTGTGCTAAAATAAGTCTCATGATATATATGACTATGTAATTTATGTTTCTGGTTTTGGAAAGTCAGATCATTCATTCAGATGATGATTGTCATTTGCCATTACACAGTATTTAGTATAAATTATATTTTTATGCTGTTTTTGTTGATTTGAAAATAGTTACAGTGGTTGTAGGAGTGTGTTCACTGTTTTTTTCCATTTTCTGCAGGACTTGTATACAATGTCACTCCATACATGGAATATCATCCTGGTGGTGAGGATGAACTAATGAAAGCAGCAGGAATGGACGGTACAGATCTCTTCGATCAGGTGAGAACAACTGGTAGTGAATGATTTGCTCACTGAAAGACATGTTGAAAATTTTATATTTTCTGTTTGTTTTTAGGGCATCCTTGTGGAAATAGTGATTTAAGTTTTCCCAAGGATAAATAATGCTGAAAGTAGCCTATGGTTTAATTCAAGTATCAAGTAGCCTATCAAGTAGGCTGAAAGTAGCCTATGGTTTAATTCAAGTATCAAGTAGCCTATCAAGTAGGCTGAAAGTAGCCTATGGTTTAATTCAAGTATCAAAAGAAAGTAATGGATATGTCACTTTACACTGCTGAGATGCTGCTTTCATTAGACTATTTTAAGGTGTTATTTTTTTTTCTGAAATGACAATAAAGTTAATAATTTGAGATCCCTCCTTTGTAATAAATTTCTGCTTGACTAACTCCTGCCTGTAGAGAGACTTTGTCTTCTGGAAGCACATTCATTTTCTGACAAGTGTTTGTAGGATTCTTTTGTGTATTAACTCGCTTACTTTATTATCAAAGTCCTGTGAAAAACTGCTGGTACTGCTATAAACTGATTATGCGCAAATCATAAGATGACATTTTTAAGTGTTTTGAGAAACACTTTTATTTAAGAAACAGACGCTCTTTAAGTTTGTTTGATTCATATGTGTTGAGAACTAGGGACAAGACAGAAAGGAGAAGTAGTTCTGTCTCTTTACAGTACTCTTGTGTAACAGTACATTATTTGCACATTGTTTTTAACAATGCATGTAAACAAAGGAAAGATGTGATGAAGTTTTTTTGCTTTGTTTTGTTTAGTTTACTTTTGGTTAGTCCTTTTGCAAATGAAGTGTTGAGTTCACATGTTATGCTGCATTGATCACAAAGGATCTCTGGTTTAAAGAAATTTGGAGTTTCTTTTCTAAAAGTTGATGCAAGTTGTGACCTGGAATACTGAATTGTATCACTCTTTGTCAGGTACTATGGAAATCCTTGGAAATAGAGATGTTGTTAACAGAGAAGTGCCGTGTTCTGGTACTTCTTACCAGCACTATATTTTCAGAAGCTCTTCACATTGTTCCTGAGTTCACACGTACTTGCTATTTAAAAAAAAATATATATATATATATGTGTATATATATAAAAATAAATATATACACACATATAAAAATATATATAATATATAATAAATATATAAATATTTATTATTATATAATAAATATATAAATAGTATATATGAACCATATAAAAAAATGTATTATATATATATATATATATTTGTTTATTTTTGTCTAGGAGTGGAGAGCAGTGTTCAGATTCATAAAACATGTTCTTCACATTTCAGTTTCTGGCTGATATATTTTTCTGTTCCAGAGGCATTTCCATTGTTATCCTCTCTGCTTTAGCATTCAGGATTGGCCAGATACTGATCTATTTAAATATTTAGTGAGTTGCTAGCACTTCTCAGAGTAAATTCTAAAAAAATAACTAATTCAAAATCCTTCACTTCATTCCATCATCTGAATACTAGGAAACTTCTGCTTTTACATCTTTCTGCTTATCTCATCACCTTAGCTTTTCCAATCTGAAGCTTTTGTGTTTATATTTTAAATTTCTGTACTATTCACATTTGTACTGTTTCATTCTGTTTCCTTGGGATGTTATTGTGAGTGACATATCAGAACCTGCTTTTCCATTTCCTGTGGCATCCTATAGTTTGTAAAAGCCACTGCTTTTTCTTCAGTTTTTTAACTCTATAAAATTGATCACAGGGCTTTCAGTCACTGATTGTTTCCCAATAATTCGGTATTTACAAGAGAGACACAGATACACCATACTGGTAGGAAATACTGATGTGACTAAGCTGTTATATGCTGTCTGTCTTTCATTCGTCAGGTGCCTCTTTTTCCTTGTCATTTGTATCTAGAAAAAATTATTTCCCTTGTGGTAAAGACCTACTCAAGTTCTTTTAATTACATAAGGTGCTGGTTGGGGTGCTGTAAGCATTATTTTAAAAAGTCCTTCTACAATCTTTGGAATAATTTCATATAGTTCAGGACTGTAGTATTTATATACTGCAAAGTATAAACTTAATAAAACTACTAATTTTTTCAAAGCTATATTTTTTACTTTAAATATTTGCTACCTGTAATAAAGTAGTAGTGAATTCTGAATCATTGAACAATAAGTGTCTTGGGGTAAAAAAAAAATAATTTAAATCCTAAATTATATCATCTGTTGTACAAAAAAGGAACTCTTTGAAAGTAACTGTTTTGCTATGGTATTTTACTACATAGAAGAGAAACGCAGTAAAAAATATAAATTTTATGAAAACATTTTTTTAATACAGGTTCATCGTTGGGTCAATTATGAATCCATGTTGAAGGAGTGTCTTGTTGGAAGAATGGCTCTCAAGCCTGTTTCTGTTTCAAAAGGTGAGTGTTTTAGAATTAAATATCTAATATTTTATCCCAAACTTGTGCAGAATTGATCGTCGTTTTTACGAGGAGAGTCTGAAGACTGCTGCATATATTTAGTCTTCTGACAGCATGTAGATGAAGATGAAAATGTTTTCTAAATGAAGACTTTTATATGAGATGTACTTCTACAATTTTTTTTTTATTTTAGTCACCAGAAAACAGGGGTGTGTGTAAGGACATTCTCCATGCTTGGTGAGGAACCCTCTTCTTTCTTCAAGTCCCGGAGGCCGAGTTGTCATAGGCAACTCTTGAATGCAATTTAGAGCATAGAGAGTTTAAAGTGACGCTTTTCGTGTAGTGGCTTCAATGCCAGATGCACGTCTGAAAAGTTGCATATGTATGGAGATATGGACAGTCATTCTTCCTAGAATCATCTACTCTGTCTTCTATATAATAAGAGAATGTAATTAACTTTTTAATTAAAAAGAGATGTAATTAATTTTACTAAAATTACCTGCCAATGCTGTTTCCATGTGTTTGTTTGTTTTCTTTCCTAAATTTGACTTCATACTTGCTCGGTACTTAGATTAATTTGTGCTACAGTTAGCTTGAATTGCCTTGTCTCTGCCCTTGTGAAGGGGAAATAGGATTTTACATTTCCATACTGCTAGATAGCTAACTCTTTTGTGGAGTTTAAGCCAAATGTTGCAACGTATGAGCAAATCAAGACAGATAACTGCTTCATAGTTAATGGAGTTGATGTTACAGTTGAATTACTACCCCTTTGTCACCTCTGTTATAAATTTAAAGATAAATCTCCTTTTCTTGCTTGTTTGTTTTCGTTAGTGTAACTTCCCTGCAACCAGAGAGAATTATTGTAAGAAGCAGTGAATAAAAAAATAAATGCATCTCTGCTTCTGCTAGCTATGTCAGCCCATTTTTTGCTCTTTGCTTTTTCTTCTTTTGTCTCCTTTAACAGGATAGCTCCATCCATTTAACTGTAGTAAAATTTGAAACCTGCTGTTTTATACAGCCAGCAGGTTGAAACTTTGCTGGTTGTATAAAAATGATTGTCTGTATGTCTTTTGGCCAATTCAGGCTTAAAGAAAATATTTAATTTCATTTAATTAAGAATGAAATCATCAGATTGGATTTGCTAAATGCTCATTGAAAAAACAGTAGTAACAGTAATCTACTTCAGCTAGCCAGATGTAGTTTAATAGTTAGGCCACCAGGGACGGGTTGCTTAAAGGGAAATTCTTCAGTGCAAAAATCTAGAAGCTTTTTTGATTCATGATGGGTTTTGTATCCTCTTCTTCTGAATAGTGAATTGTGAAGAATGAGATTGATGAATTTTACTAGTGGACAGCAGTAATTTTTACAATATGTCTTTCTGTAAGACCAAGTTCAGCAAATTTAGATTTGAAAATGGAAGAATAAAGTACAGAGTTAAGGTGTATGCTTTTGATTTTAGTATTAAATTGGGCAATATGTTTAGAAGAAAGACAAGACTTTGACTCCTAGTACAAATAGTTTTTCTTTTTGTGGCAAGGGTGAGCCTTTGCCAGTGTAGCTAGCATTGAAACTATACAGAATGGTAAGTATCAATAAGATACCAGGAAGCCAGATAGGGGATTTTTGGAGCGTTGCTGGAATATTTGTGACTGTTTAACTCAGTTTTGTATTTCCTAAATTCTAGCCATTATTTGGAAGATGATTTTGTGAGCAAATAACAGTACTTTCTGAGGAAGTTTAAGCCCGCCCTTGTGTGATCTAGGATAGTTAAATGAAAGAGAAATCCTCTGTTGCTGTTAGTCACCAGTAGCCTTGTGCTGGCTTGTCTTTTGGGCTGCTGTGTGGTACTCTGGTGGCGACTAATAGGAGGTTCTTGTGTAGTGTCCTGGAGCAGCAGGGAATTACAACCATGCCTGGAATGGGTGGCCTGGTACTTGCTGTGAAGGCCTGTGCAGTAACTATAGCAATAACCAAGTGTGTGAGATGGTATTTCTATATCTCCTTCTGTCTCCTCAGAAAGCCTTTACAGTTTTGAAATTTTTGGCATTATTCTGCTTGCTTTCCTTTCAGGGTACCGGACCCTAGAGGTTAGCACATAAATTGCTTTATCATCTGGTACCTTTTGCTCATGCTAATGTTCTTCAATAACCTGTCTTAATATATACCCATACTTTTTTGGTAATGTAACTTGTATATTGGAATATATGTGCCAACTTGGATTATAAAGTCAGTCAGAATAGACCAAGAGCTGTAGTATGATCTAAGGAAAGGAAGTAGGACTGTATCTTCAAAATGCCTTTAACAATTGTTGTTAAATTTGGAATACTAACTTCTGTGCAGCATGTTAAAATGTAATGAAAGTAGGATTTTGAACACCAAAAGTGACTTTTAGTCAGAAACTTAATTTTGTAAGTGTCCTGCTTGGCTGAGAGGGATGCTTGAAATGGAATATGGCAGAATACACAGAGGAAACACAGGCTAAACCAAAGGTCTTGGAGGAATTCTCATTCATTTTACACAGTGTTTTCATCCCTTGGTGGCACAACATGAAAGCCTCTGGTACAAGTTGATCTTGATCATCTCCAAAGTCCCTTTCTAGTTCTATGTGCTTGGTGCTTCGCTCCCAGAGCCTTAATTTCTCAGTGGTATTTTCCTTGACTCTTTTTTGGCATAATGTAGAACACTGGCAGGGGTTCAGAAGCCTATAGTAGGGCAGAACTTCCAGATCTTGTTTTCATAAAAAGGAGCAGGAAAAGCAAATTAGATTCTTTCACTCATCCAAAAGTCGTTATCATAAAGGAGAATATAAAGGGGATCTTGAATGCATATCACAATTTCTGTATAGAGAGGCAGTAGGTGTCTTGGTACATCCAGAGGGCTGTTTCCCCCCACGTATTGTGAGCGGGAGAAAAATACTGGTCTGAGAAGCACTGTGCATTTGCCCTTGAGTTGAGTATTGTTGAATGTATGAGTTGACACTTCGTAGTCATGCACATACTTGCACTTTATCCTCTGGTCCATTTTTCCTCGTAGTATTTATGACTTTGTTTGTTTGTTTGAAACTTATTGCAGAATACTGTAGTTTTCCTGAAAAGTTCAGATAATAACTTTTCAAATAATAAAACCATTTACATGAGGAGCTAATAGAAAGATTTTTTTTTTTCCCATGAGTTTCTGCCAAGGATTGGACTTAGAGTAGGTTTAGGTACTTGTAGATCAGATTCAGGGTCTGCTACATGCTGACTTGAGACAAATGTCACTTAAAGTCCGACAGATTCAGGAAGCTTTGCAAGCTTTTGGTTATGAAGTTCATAATACAAGATAATCTCTGCTCTTTGTTTTGAATTAATAATACAAGGTAATATCTGTTGTTTGTTTTACCTTCCCAGATAAAAGTTCTTGCGTTTCCTACCTTTGAGTGTTATGCAACTTTAGACATTTTTAACATAGTATTTTTTTCAATTATACAGTGTATTTTGTAGTGGTATTCTGTATTTAATCTGTATGTAGTGCTGTGTTTGCTATCTTGATTGTTGAAGCATCCTTGTCAATCATTTTATGTTCTGGAGGTTTTACTTGGGGATCCTTAACTTGGCTTGTTTCTTTGAAGTTGGCAGGCACACATCTCCTTACTGTCTTGGTCACTGTTATTTTTCTTGATGCTTGTAGAGATTTCCTCTATATCTGAAGAGAAGCAGCAGCTTAATGGTAAGTATTTGACCTGGGGCAAGGTGAGGAGCAAATCTTAACATTAATTTGAATGTGATTATTAAACGAGCAGCATTTATGAGACTTCTGTCTGTATATATCAACATGATTTTGAGGTGGTAGCAGTCTGTGGGAATTACAGGAGGCAAAAGCCTGATCAGATGTGAATTCAGGGATGAAGTGTTGAAAGGCAGCTGTGGAAAAGGGAGTTTGATGCTAGAGGCTACTGCTTGGAGGAGTCCTTCCTGGATGTAGCTTCTGCTAGAGTCAGAGGAGGCAGGTCACAACTTGCAACTTACTGCTGAAATTTGTCAGTGCAAAATTGTTAGTCTTTTTCAGTCTCCCCTGCATTAGTAGAGTTCGGTGGTCAAGGAGCAGTAATAACAGAAATGGCATGAGCTTTTGTGTGGTGTATAGAATTCACTGAATGTATAGACTCCACTGAAAGCTGAGCCTTTATCAGGTGAAAAAAGGCTACAGTTATGTCTTTGATTTTTATCTTTTTAAGGAAGGAGAGCTATCGAGTAGTTAGTTGGGCTCATTGCATCCAGTCTGTCCAGGTGTGACGGGAATGTGATGGCAGAAGAAATCAGATGAATGTGGAGGGAACCTGTGAAGGGAAAATGATAGTGTTTGAGCTGAAGGGTGACCTTTTGGCATAAAAGCAGATGGGTACAAACTGATCGTGAAAAAGTCTAGGCTGAAGCTTAGGGAAAGAAGTCTATAGCAGTCAGATTTTGCAGGAGCAGAAACCTGGATGTGTCCTGGGGTGAATCCAGAGGGTTGTGTCCCAGCACACCCAGGCACAGTGCAAGGAAGTTACCCCCTTATGCTCTGCCTGCTGCTTGTGTCTTCCCATTTGTTTTCTTCTGTTTTCATACTGTTTTTCTTACCCTTGCTTCATGTTCTGTGAATGTTGCTTTGACTTCTGAAAAGCAGATTACGTTTTAGTTGAACAAGCATTGAACTACACAAACATAGTTTTAATACTTAAGCTAGGCATATATTATATAAAAGAAAGCAAAACTCATTTGTTTGTTTGCCAATAGTCTTATGCATAATTATATTAAACTTTGCGACAAAATCAGCTTTTGTCTCTTATTTTTTTCTTTAGCGCCAAACAAATTGTTGGAATCTGCTTAAGGCAGGAAGATTTGGAAAACAAACTGTTTCACTGTCATTGGATTTATATCCCAGTGCAGCAATTTGTAGTCATTAAATAATTCATAAATATTTTGATTCAAGTAGAAAACTAATTGTGCCATCTACTCCAGTGCTGTTCCTTCTTCTACTTGGTTGTGTTTGTTCATGAATTTCTTGGGTTTTTTTGTTTGTCTGTCTGTGCTGAGCGTTTTATATAGCTCTTTTCATACTGATGATTGATCCAGGAAAAGAAAAATGAGTGATATTCCTTCTCTCTCTTCCCGTCTTGCTTCCGTAACTGCTCCTAGACACATTGGATTTTTTTCCTTCGGGTCATGTGAATTGTTAGAAGACATAGGCAATGTCGTGCGTTTCCAGCTTCTGATTGTAGTTTCCTACAAAAGTGCCCCAAATTAATGAAATTTTATATAAAATTTGTTTGGTATATTCAGGGTACCTGCCGGGACAATACTCTTCAAAATAGGAAATGTCAGTCCCTGAAGATTTTGGCACTGACCTTAGCAGTTGTGGACGTTTTTTTTATTTACTTTGTTGTACATTCTATGGCCTTTTTTTTTTTTTTTTTTATATTCAGTTGTTATATCTCAGGGTTTAACTCTTGTAAATTAAAGTCTAAATGAAACTAGAAATAAGCCTGGCTGTCTGAAGATGGGAAAGAGAAGCCTATGGCATAGACTGTGTTTTTTAGGTGGCACTAATGTGTTTGGCACTAATAAAGACATTTCTGTAATAATAACAGTAAAATAAATGACTTGGGCAGTTCCGCTATCTGAAAACAATCTGGTGGTGCCTGAGAATAAAGACATCAGAACTTGAACAAACATACGACGTGGAAAGGGATAGTGGAAGGGGATATTCTAGAGCTTCAAATAAAGAAAACAAACTCTTGTGGTTCAACATGCTGGCATTATTCGGAGCTTCTGGTAGGTCATATTACTAAAAGGAACAGGAACATTTGTATTTGGTGTACTTGAATGTGTCAGATCTGTTCTGGGACCTGCCCAAGGTTAGCCTGACTGTAGGTCTCTGGGTCTCTCATGTTGCTTGACGAGGGGAAGGATATTTGTCTTTTCTTCAGTGACTGGGAGCCTCCCCTGATAACCCCGTGTCTTTTCAGACATGAGAGTGGCTGCCCTCCTCGTTGTGCTTGCGCAGATCCCACCGGCTCCCATGGCATTCGCGCAGCACCTGGCAGCAGTTCAGGCTAATTCTCAACGTGCTGGGTTTGCTGGATTGTTCTGCTTCGTTCTGCCTGTTCATATTTTAATTGCCCTGCAAAAGCAAGTCGGAGTGTGGAGTATGACTGTGAATTTCGGTACAAGGTCACTTCAGAAAATCATTTCTGTAGAAACTTCACAATCATCTGCCATCTATATTTTTAATAGTCTTATTCATGTCAAGTAGGAGCTTTTGTTTCCCTTCAGAGAAGTCCTGTCAAAGAGACATTGTGATATGCGTTGAGCGAATGTGGTATTGCAGCCTGATTAGAGCTAATGCCAAGTGTTATACGGCTTATTGCAATCTTGCCCAGGACATTCGGAATCCTTTTCAGTGGCAGGGGGTTCTGTCCCTGTTGAGTGCAGGCACACGGGCCCTGGCACTGCTTTGCTGTGGAGGCCCAGCTGAGTCATGGTGTCTCTAAGAAAGGCTCAGCTATGGACAAGGGTTTTGTGATTAGGTGGTGGGTTTTCACTTGCAATGGTCGGACTGCTCTGCCCTGAGCTTCATTGGTTGCTGCTGAGTCACAGGTGCTCCGAGCATAGGGATAATCGAGGGTGACAGTGCAAGAAATTCAGGAATTACCCCAGAAATAGAGGAATTACCCCATCTGGATGATTCTTCATTTTGTCAGATCGGTTTAACCAGAATGGGCCTCCCTGTTTTTATAGACCTCCCACCTAGTCAAGTCACAGAATTTCTGTGTATAAACTTGTAGCCAGACTGCCAAACTTCCCGGTGCTTAGAGGATAATGCCCTTAGATAATGAGAAGATTTGTGGATTAATTATATTTTATGAATAGCCACTTCTGGTTTACAAGGTTTGCCATTGAATGCACTTAAAAAATTGTAGGAAGCAGGCTTTTCTATACTGTAATTAATTAAGGACTACTGAGCCCCAGATCACCTTTATTCTTAGAGGAATGTAATAAAGAATTGTTTTTTATGACCCCATGTTCTTAGGAAAATGTTTTACCTCAAAGAAATGACTTTTTTTTTTGGTTAGGAAATCTCTGTTCCTTGCCTTTAAAATGACCATCCTTTTGTAATAAGAACATAATCGACCAACTATTATCTTATGCCTCTGCCTAACCACTGTCCAGTGAAATTCCTGCTGTCCATGTGTTGTTACACTTTAACCTTGTTACACTTTAACCTGTGCGTCTTTCTCCATCGTGGCTCTGTACAATTGCCTGGCATCAAAGGTGATGGAGGACTGCTTTGGACCTGTCATTTCTACTCAAGTTTTAGCAAAGTATATCCCTTTTCCCTTAGGCCACAAGTGAGTTTGACTGTGCAAAGACTGAACAAGTGTTGCCTCCCAGTAAAGGCTTGTTCAGAATGCGTCATGATTCTGAAGCAAGCAGCTGAATTCTGCAACGATTCCTACAAAGACACAAAGTAGAACATTTAAGATAGAAATCCCTGCTTGATCCACTAATGTGAAGTTTTACATAGAATTAGATTAAACTGGATGTTCGGGATTGAATTTGTTGATCTGCATTTTGTAAGCAAATAGTTCTGTTAAAGTAAATTAATAAGGACAACTTTTTTTTTTCTATTTCACTACCACAAAATGCGAAGACACAAGCCAGTGACAGGTGCAACTGAAACCAAGTTCTGTATCCTAGAAAGTTTGCATGCACAAGTTCTGTGGTATATGGAGCTCTAATTTTTGAAATAGAACTTCCTGTTTTAGGAGCTTGTTCTCCTAATAAAAACATCCAAAAACTATGAGAATACCTGTGTCTGTCTGTGGAAATAAACTCACAAAATATCAAGGAAGGTTATCTAGCGTGTAAATATAGAACGTGTGATTATGGTTTCTGTTAAGTGAACATCCCTGCAAAGTGAACATCCCTGCAAATGTTTTAATGGCTGTCTGTCCTTTGCAGGTATGCTTCCTGAAAAGAAAGCACTGGAAGCTTCCACTAAAGATTCAACTCCAAGGTATACCTTTCTTACCCATTGAACATATTGTTTAACAGCTCCATGCAGTTCTTACTCAATGCAGGCAACTTCTTCCATCTTTACCTCTCAGTGTTTTACCTAAAGGGATGCATTGTCATTATCATCCTCTTAAAAGTAGGAGAACTGAGATTCCATAATTAAACTATTTAATGATAATTCTTCCCAGATTTATTACAAGATTTGGGGGGAATTTGGAAAATAGGAATGGAAAAAATTGATTTGGGGTGATGAAGAGGATTGCTCTTTTGTGGTGTGTGGGGTGGACCTAGCAGCTCTTGGACTCTACTGGCCGTGTTCTGTCTGGTGATTTTTTGACTGCCTTGCTAGGAGGGTTCACGTGTTGCAAGGAGGATACATGTGGTTTTTGAGTAAACCCAGTGCAATGTAATTTTAGCTACAACGTGCTAACTATCAGGGTGGATAATGACATTTGTCTTGTTTTAATGTTATTTTGAAAATAATTGGCTCTGGAGTTACTTCTTCAAAACACAGTAAATAATGTATTTAGCTTCTGACTTCCTTGAAAGCTGTTAAATAAGTATGTATTTTTTCTTTATTTTTTGTTTTACAGTTATGACTGGTTCCAAACAGATAGTTTGATCACCATTGTTATATACACTAAGCAGAAGGTAAATACATCTTATGAAAAGTAAAATTACAAGATCCAGTTGTGGTCCAACTTGAATTCCACGACAACTTTTATTAAAATAATATTCTTTTTTCTTGCTTATATAAGGATATGAATCCAGACTTCGTGATAGTTGATTGTCAGGACAAAAGATTAAGAGGAGAGATCATCATGAATGACTACTCATATGTCTTAGAAGTTGGTAGGTACTTTAATTACAGTTAAAAATACTAAGTTTTTTTTTTTTTTTTAGCATCTTGCAGACCATGCATAGTGTATTTTATGTATACCAATTTACATTTTATGTTTTCTGTGGGAAAAGATGGCTTGAAAATACCTCTTGTAAAGGAATTACATTGTCAACCCCCATATCTTTAATTTTAACATGTACTTTTTTATATCATTTGTCACATAATGCCCAAAGCTATGTAAAATAAGGCACAGTAAGAAATAGAAGACTGAAAACTTTACGTGACATTGATACCAAGCGTGTGTTGCTGACAAAATGCTCTTGTTCAAAAATGGCAAATAATTTTATTTTGATAAATATAGGTTGGTAGCTTTGCATGAGTCACCAGTTAAAAAAGCTCTGAGGAAACGAGTGCTTTTCTTGATGCCGTATGTGTTCAGTTTACAGAAGCTGCTGCAATTGGTATGATGCAACAGAGTGAAATTTTAAGACATGATAAAGATTCATAGGGTGCTGGGCTCATTTGTTCACTTACTGTTTCTGGTCTTGATCTGAATGTCTATACGAAGACGGGAATGTGACCTTTTTTTTTTTTCTCTCCTTAAAAAATGATTTGGTTTTCTTAATTTTAGACTTGGATCATGCAGTTGAAGAAGACTTTTTAAGTAAGTTCTTTCATTTCTTTCTTCTGGATTTCCTACTGACAGAGTCGTGTCTGCTTATTTTATTTTGTCTCTGATGAATATTCACTTATTAGATTGTTTATGCTTTTGCTGTCAGTTTCTGACACTGTCATATCAAGCCACTGAATCAACCACTTTGATAGTAAAATCATTAGAAATAAATTCTGTTGTGTATTTGTAGAACTTTCTCTGCTTAGATTGTGATTTTTCTTAAATTCATTCGTTCATTCAAATGACAACAGGAAGTAAATATTGCTGGTTTGTACCAGTTTCCAGTAATTGAGAACTTTGAATTCATGAGCTTTCTTTTTGACCAGGTGGCCTGTAAAGCTTTTCACAGTGTATTTAGTAAATAGGATGTGTTAGTTATGCATATTAAGTTAGTACTTGTTGTTTTAAATATTCTGATTAATATTATAAAGACATAGCTGGAAGTATATTTAATTTAGTATTTTAATTCAACACATTAATTCTGTGCGTTTTGAGAAATGACCAGTCCTTCTAGAGTGTCATTAATGGAGAAGAAAATATTTTTTTTGTACAAAAATGTAACTAAAACTAAAAATATGAATTTTTTTTTTCAGTAAAAATTGCTGAAAAGATTGGGAAGGTAGAGATAAACTTAAAGAAAAAAGATAACGTTCATTGGAAAATGCTGGGACAGCCTTTGGAGAACCATAACACATTTATCAAATGCAAGAACAGAGGTAAACAGTTAAACACTCTGCTATGTTACTGATTGCTTCAAGGGTTTCCAGAACATGTTAGGCATATTGGGGTTCTTGGTTTTATTTAGTCTTGCCTCATTTCTTTTAGGATAATTCTGTGGTCTTGCTGAAAGCTATCCAGGAGTTTTCCTTGAAAGGGCTCAGCTTAAAGGGTTTTAATTTTTCCTTCCACGGTGAGATTGAAGATCTTTCAGGTTTGCTGAAAAACTGGAAGAACCTAACAGAAGAAAACTGCTTGAGGGAGGCTGCATTTCATAACTACTTGTGTGCTTCATATTCCTTCTGTTCATTTGAAAACCTGAGGAGAGATAGGAGGTGGTATCAGTCAGTGCAGGAATAACTTCAGTGAAGGAATGAAAATCTCCAGTTCCAGTTGTTACTATAGATGCATCCTGTTTCAAATGTGGTATTGCAGCATCCTGCATATTTGTCATATGAGCAATGATCACAGGGTTTGCAGAGCCTCATTTAAAGTTGCGAGAGGCAGCTCTGAGCGAGCTGGTATGTTTGCGAGAAGCAGTAGACAACTATTACAGCACTACCACAGGATGACTTGAAGCACTGCCTCAAGTGTTAGCTTGACGCAACACTCACGGGTTTTTTGGTGATCCCTGTGCTGCTTGTTTAGAGCTAAGTTAGAAATTTCTGTGCCATACTTTATACAACATTTGGTTGATGGGTTGTTTGTGCAGTCTGCGGGCAGCAGGCTGAAAAGGACCATGTGTCAAATGCTTGTCCATGTCTCCAAAATAGCTATGTAAACAAACATTTGTCATTCACATTTGTCCTTGTAGACAATTTAGGTGTGCTTGTAGCACATAAGTGGAGTTCATAATAGATGTTGGCCAAGAGGTAATGATTCTTGTCTAAAATATTGCTAATGAGGAGGTGTGCTTTGTGCAGAGAAGTGCCTGTCCTGTTGGTTCAGCTGCAGTTGTGTGTTGAATCCTGACAGGCTTTTAAGCTTAGATATGTAAAGGTTAAAAGGTTGTATAAGAAATGTGGACGCTTCTATTTTCAAACGACTGTCAGATATCGAGTTCCTGCTCTAACATTTAATATTTTGAACAGTATGCTGTAAATGCTCCTTTAGCATTAACAGCATGTTCTCATGTATTGTAGCATGAGCAGCCTTGTAACTGAGGGCAGTGCGTGATGAAACAGTTGGAGGAAAGTTTTGCTCGTGTGCTCTGATCCCCAGGAAGTGTCGAGGCACAGGGAGCTGTGTTGGACATGCCTTTTGCCCTAATAGGGATGAAACTGCAACAGTGCAGGCTAGTCAGCGGAATAATAGCCAGGATTTGGTGGGTATTGACGGGCCCTTACAGAAGACCCTGGTCCCGTGTCTTGGCTACTTCTCCCTTGCATTGAACAAACTGTTTTTAAGTTTGTCTGTGTCTGTGCCTTCATATTGTAATCGTATGGTGAACATAGTGCAGACACAAGCAGTGGTTCTGCTTTTCATGGGAATGTGGCGTAATCTACATACGTAGGAGCTTTTCTGCTTTGTCCGAGTCTGTGATAACTGATAACTTGTTAGTAACAGCCTGTTACTAACAGCATAATTAAGGCTGTAAATGAGATTGTGGCCCTCAAATTGGAAAAATAATTGTAAGTAACGATACAAGAAGAATCTGCTTAAGTGTTTTGGGAACTGTGTATAATGAAATTTATATTTATATTTCTCTCTCTTATTCATATGAAAAGAGAAAGCCTGATTAAGGTTTAAATAACAAGTAAAATGTTTTTAGGACTGTTCTACAGAAAATGCAAGTTGGTTTCTAAGACACAAGTTACCCACAACACGAAGCTCTTCTGTTTTAAGTTGCCCAAGAGCACTCATTTCCACATTCCCATTGGACAACATGTTTACCTCAAACAAGTCATTGCAGGTAAGAAAAATAGAGAACATAATCATAGTTATTTTAATATAAAACCATAGCTGGAATGTCTGCATTTCTGTGGTGAGAGTCACTGCTTAGTAATGAGCTGACTGGGTTAATAGTGCCAGAAGGCTGAATAACAAGATGCCCGTCATTCTGGTCTGTTGTTGACCTTATGTCTCTTCTTTTCTTCTTCCAACTCTGCCTTAAAAACATTCTCCCTACCCAAGAAATGCTGCTTATCTTTGATAGGGGGAAGTTCATTGTGTATCTATTATAATTAGAGGAGGTTATGTTTCTGTCTCAGTTCTGTCTGAATTGCTCCCCCGCTGCTTTTGCTTGTGCTTTAAAAAACTTCTATTGTGCTGTTTATACATGGCAGAGAAAAAATTTCCGAATGCTCAGAAGAATTATTTGGTATCTTTTATTCTTAAAGTGTGTTTTGTCCTGCTTCCCCTTCCACCACTTCTGTGTCGGTGTTCAACTCTTACTGACTTTTTTATTATTACTAGTACATGATAGTGAAAGAAAATACAACCATAGTATTAAAAATATGTTATTTCAATAAAAAGTGAATTTACGATATTTGAAACCGAATAGTAGTGTTTAGATATTCATTTCTCATTCGGGGTGACCATAGATCTCTCTTTCTAGTGCTCTTAAATTGCTAAGTAGTATAGAAATAGCATACTGTCCTGTGGCTTGAAGATTTTAGTCAAAGGTCTGGAAGACTTTTAATAAGAAATGATACAGTGAAAAATAAAATGCTTGTTTAAACGTATGCAGTATGATGTTATTTGTATGAAATATATAGATTATTCTTTGCAGAAAAAAATGCTGAATAAGGGATATTTCTTTAGCTGCCTTCTGTGTCTTCTGTTTAGGGACAGAGGTAGTAAAACCATACACACCTTTATTGCCTTTTTTGCCACTGGATTTCAAAGAACCATCTTGCCATGATGATGCAAATATATACTTAATGATTAAAATTTATCCCAGCGGACTGTTCACACAAGCACTTGACCACCTACAAGTTGGTAAGTGTAAGTGTTGTTTTCTTGTTACATTTTATAGCAATGGCATTATCTTAGCAGATTCACTGCCACGAGTATCATGATGTTCTTTCCTCAGTTAAAAATCAGTGCATACTTTAAACATTTTTAATCCTGTTTCTTGTCTCAAACCTGCAGCTTCATTCTCACTGCCCGTTATATGAGACTTTTGTGACCGACCTTACAAATGGGTTTATATTTGAGTATAACTGTTTAGATGTATCAACTGTATTAAACATTACTTTTTGATTATCTTGTATCTGATTCTGTATATACTCTTAAGGACAATTGTCGCTACTTTTGAATAAAGAAATGTAGGTTTCTTACTAGACTTAAGAGGTTCTTTTCTTTTTTGTTTATGTATGAGTATATGCACACTTGTGAAGTCAGTGTTGCCATGTAAAATATATCAAAACAAGACTTTTTAACTGAACATCTCTTCTAACAAAAATAATCCATGTGTGATAGGTATATAATATTTCCTGTAAGGAACCCTCATATTACAGGATGAAGACAGTATTAAGGGCCTTAAAAATACTTAACTAGTATTGTTTTATGCTCATTTAAGGCTTTCTG
The DNA here is from genome assembly GCA_013389825.1 of Crypturellus undulatus. NCBI lineage: Eukaryota > Metazoa > Chordata > Aves > Tinamiformes > Tinamidae > Crypturellus > Crypturellus undulatus. The sequence goes on along the minus strand of VWPW01032756.1, from coordinate 83,318 downwards.
TTCTGTTATTTAATTTTATTTTTTAATTTTTTTAATTTTTATTTATTTATTTGCTATTATATAGGAGATGGTATTTCTATCAGCAATCCTGAAGGTAACTTCAAGAAGTCCCAAGCTGAGGCTGTAGAAGATCTCTTTTTGTTGGCAGCAGGCACAGGCTTCACACCAATGGTTAAACTGCTGAGTTTTGCTCTGGCTGAAGTTGTTACTCTCCGGTATGTGTATTTTTTTTTATGTTAACTAAGTAATAATATGGAATATAAAATGTCTTAAGAGAACATGCAGTAATTTGACTTTAAAAGAAAATGCAGAATATTATTGAAGGGCTGTATTTTGACAGAGGTGAGGTGAGCTTGCATTGTTTTCAGCAGTAGGTCTGCCTGCAGAATCACATCCTCCAGAATTTCTTAACAGTTTACACCTCTGTCAGTGTGAGCTACTGTCATTTCAGAGAGCATAGGAATGGAAAATCAGCTTTATTTTCTTTTTTAAACTATTGCTGGGGACAGTTCTACAGACTTACTGCTGTTTAGTTGTACCTTTGAATTCAGACTCTCTTAAAACATTTAATTTGTAATACTGGCTTTTATTCAATATAAGCACAGGATGTTTTGGTTCATTATGTTGTTATGTTGTTTCAAGATGTGCTTCATAACTGATTAACATTGGAAGCCAGTCTTCATAGTAAAGTTAAAATGGATTACATGCACAGCAGTAATCTGTTTCTATAAAAAAAAGGTAAAACCAAACTTTATTCTTGTATTACTTGTTGTCTAGCAGTTGCATATAATTCTGTTCAGTGAGGAGAGAGGCTGTTTCAGTGCAAAGCTCTTCCGAAGCATCATGTATTGTCCATAGCAGATAATGTACAGCTGTCTGGCACTGTGAAGTCCAAAAGATAAATTCGTGATCTGAAGAAAGGCCAAGGAGACACTGCGAAGCACATTTGGAATAACTCTTCATTCTTCTTGAACGAAAGATGCAGATCTTTTTTGGTTCTTTGTAACCAGTGTGTTAACGTATCTAGGGCTAAAGAAAAAGCTATGGGTGTGCAGATAGTGACTGCTTTTATCTACTGGCCTATTTTAACTCTCTTCTGCATTATTTCTTATGGGAACTCAATTGAACAGTATTTTCTTACCAGTTGAAGCATTTTTTCTCTTCTCTTGCAGCAGAGACATAAGGCACTAGAATGTGCCACAGGTTAGGCAGTCACTGCGCTTGATGTTTCTGACTGCTGTAGGCAACTTAGTTTCTTGGCGTTATTTTTGCTATTAAACGCTCACATCCGTTGGCTAGAATATGTTGCAAGAGTGCTTTTCATGTTTATTTTATATACTTGCTTATGTATTTTATCATAGAATCTAGGTACTTTAAATGAAAACTGCATAAAAATTTCACTGTAGTCAGTTTGGATAGCTCTGCACTTTGTTTACATACCCTAGAGCACAAATCCCAGCGAAGGCCGAGGCAGGGTCTGGAGGATGAGCTAGTTGCCACCTCCATGGTGTTCTAGGCAGGGTAGAATCTTCAGCAGTTGGCAATGAAGTACTAGAGGTTTGGGCAGCATCTTCTCTAGGTGGTGTTTTCCAGAGCATAACTACTTAGGATCATTGGGATTTTTGTTTTTACTGTCTAACCTCAATCTCCCTATCATGATTTAAGCCTGTTATTTCTTGCCTATGGCTGATACAGAAAGCAATTTATTCTCTTCCTGTCTGCAGTAGCCCTTTGTATATCAGAGTAATAGTCTTCCCTCAGTCTTGTCTCTCCCCTTGTAGAGGAAATTGTAGCTGGCCAAAGTATTCACTTTAGGAAATAGCATCTCCATGCTGGCCTCTCCTGTTGATGCTGTGAATTTTTTGCTCCTTGTGCTGCATTACTGCAGTCATTGCTAAGCTCCCACCCTGTACTTAACCATCTCAAGACACTGTCCTCCTTTCCTCCTTCCTTTCTTGTGCTTGCAGCCAATTTTGTAACTTTCTCCCCTTCTTAGTCTGTGTTAAGAGCATCTAAGGAGCTCTTTAACTCCTCTACCCATGTAGAAATCTGCATTCCTTGAAATATTTTTTTAAAGTATTTTTTGGATTTCTCCTATTTCCTTCTAAATGACTGGCAAAGTTTCTTATTTCTGTTTCTTATTTTCTAATTTTCTGTTTCTTATTTTCTGTTTTCTAAACTTATATCTTCATTATCTGGGCGGTCAAAAACCTCATGAAATTCAACAAGGCCAAGTGCACGGTCCTGCACCTGGGGAAGAATAACCCCAGACACCAGTACAGGCTGGGGACCGATCTACTGGAGAGCAGCTCTGCTGAGAAGGACCTGGGCGTCATGGTGGACAACAGGTTGACCATGAGGCAGCAGTGTGCCCTCGTGGCCGAGAAGGCCAATGGGGTCCTGGGGTGTATTAAGAGGAGCGTCTCCAGCAGGTCGAGGGAGGGGATCCTGCCCCTCTACTCAGCCCTGGTGAGGCCACATCTGGAGTACTGTGTCCCGTTCTGGGCCCCACAGTACAAGAGGGATGTGGAGCTGCTGGAGAGAGTCCAGCGCAGGGCCATAAGGATGATCAGGGGCCTGGAACATCTGCCCTATGAGGAGAGGCTGAGGGAGCTGGGCTTGTTCAGCCTGGAGAAGAGAAGGCTGGGAGGGGACCTGATCTGTGTCTATAAGTGCCTCAAGGGAGGCACTGAGGAGGATGGGGCTGGCCTCTTTTCACTGGTGGTCACTGACAGAACCAGAGGCAGTGGCCACAAATTGAAGCATCAAAAGTTTCACGGGAACTTAAGGAAGAATCTCTTGACAGAGAGCACTGGAACAGGCTGCCCAGAGAGGTTGTGGAGTCTCCTTCTCTGGAGATCTTCAAGACCAGCTTGGATGCAGCCTTGTGCCACATGCTCTAGGTGGCCCTGCGTGTGCAGGGGGGATGGACTAGATGACCTCTAGAGGTCCCTTCCAACCTTAGGCATTCTGTGATTCTATGATCTCAGTTAGGTCTTCTGTAACGGTACCCTCAAATCCAAATTTTGAGGAGGTATGAAGACACCTTTTTTAAACTGTTTTCTCCTTCCTTTACAGCTAACCTGTCACCAGTTTGTTCCATGTTTGTATTCAAAGACAAAATGCACTCCTTTCTCATGTACTTTGTTTAGTGGTTTGCTCTCTTTTTTTACTTCCTTCCTTCCCATCAGCAGCACTTGCTACTGGGATGCGTCATTCTCACTTTGAAAACCTGATGTGCTTGAAGGGAGCTCCATTTTCTGTGCTTTCAGGACAGTGGGCTCTGGGGAGAATATAAGAAATGTAGTTTTGGTGCAATTCTATCTTCCAAATATATATATAATTAGTATATTTATAGTATATAATATATATATTTATTTATAATATATGTATATTTAGTATTTAAAGACAAAATATATTTGGTTTTGTGGGATGGTGTGTTCTGTATCAGGCAAGTTTTTCAAAGCTTACATACTGTAATTTGTTATGAATTGTATTGAATCTGGAACACCTTCTCATGGCACTGCTGATGTGTGTTACATGCAACTGTTACACCTCGGTGCTGTATTTTTGGCAGCAGCAGATGAACGTGCTGCTCATAAGATGATTTGTCAGGTTTATTGCTATGTGTAGCTTGAAAGAGGTTTCCTAGCTTGAAATGTGCCCAGGCTGCAAGGGGAAAAAAGGGAAAAAGTTGAAAGCCTGAAAAATGTGTGTTTCAAACTGGGAGAATATGGGCTTTTTAACAGCAGTTTGGGAAGCTCTAGGATCCACCTGCAGGAAAGGCAGTTCCGCAGGAGCTGGGTTAGGGCTAAAGGTGTGAGGGGTGCGATAATCCTGACAGGTGCCCTGGGATCACTTTCCAGCTAAATATTTAAAAAATCAGATTGAGAGAGTAAGGTTTTTCTAATTTATATATGACTGGATTACGTCTTTTTGAATTTGGTATTGACATAACCCTCTTGAAATTCCAGCTTCATCTCTATAAAGTGCTGTATGTAATATTAAAAAAGTATGCAGAATTTATATATCATCTATTAACTTCAGCAGATGTGCTGAAATAATATTGAGAAATTACTATTTAAAACTTGATAAGCAAATACTAAAGCCTGATTTAAGAGTATAGGATATCTTCTTTGAGAGAACTCCTTATTTTCCTTAGGATTGCAGTCCAGGTAAAACCCTGGCATTCTTAAAAGAGCGGTCACAAATAAGAGAGACTTTCAAAGGGCAAATATTTCTGCATAATTCAGTACGTGTTTCAAATACAGGAAGAAGCTGCAGTGAATTTTATTTTATTTATTTATTTAGGACAGCAAAACTGATCTTCTTCAACAAAACCGAAGATGACATACTTTGGAGAAATCAACTGGAGCAATTAGCTCTTAAAGATGAAAGGTATTTAAAAGTTGTTTGGAATACAACCTAATATATAGGAGAACATAGTATCAACCTAGTGTATAGGAGGACACTCTAGGATGTGGGCTGTGTTATACACAAACATATAGCACAAAGGCAGGTGCTGCTTTTGGAAACCTTTAGCTATACTTGAAGAAGAGACATCGGGAGTGGAAGAACCTGAGGGTAAATTGATCCTTGGTCTCCGAAGCGCATGACACTATTCTGTAGGACCCAGGTGAATACAGGAGCTGGACAAGATGTTCAATAGGTGTTGATTGGAAATGATATCTTGGATGAGGTTACAGCTGAGATTGGCTGAGAAGGTTTTTGAAGGTGAAAAAAATTAATTCTAGCTGTAGGAAAAAAAAAAAATATATATATATATACACACACACATATACATATGTATATGTAAAGAGAAATGTGAAAGCAACAGGCACCTTTGGAGAAAAAAATCTGAATTTACTGAGGAGTCTTGAAAAAAGTTTGTTATCACTTAAGAAAATATTTATTTAGAAATTCAAAGTTTAAGTCTATTACTTTTCATTTTTACTTCTTAATCGTGGCAATTTCTTTCTTTGTAAGAAAGTAATTATGTATTAAAATTCCCTAGTGGACATGCAATGTTCATTTAATTTGGCAGGCCATAGTTCTTTCGGGAGAGGCAATTTGAGTGTTTTATTTGCTTTAGTTTCTGTATCTTTGCTTTTGTGACTAGCTTTTTGGAGCTGGAAAGTTCCTTTTGTTTATGCTTGTTTATTCTTTGCTGAAATTGTGCGAACTAGTTAATTACATGTGTTCCTCCAAAACATGAAGTGAAAAGTAAGTATTTCATAACATAGTGATGTCTGGCACCTCTAGAGCTTCCTAGTCTAGACATTGTGCAATATTACAGGAAAGTCATTTCTCCTGTTCAATGTGAGCCTCAGATATGTGAGTGTTTGACTTCTTCTTCATATCTCTCATCAGTAGGTACCCTGGTAGGTCTTCACAGCCACTTACAGTATTTTCTCATAGTGAAATTATAGTGACGCTTTTCACAAGTGTGGCTGAACATTCTGGTTTCGCTCTTTCTGTATTGCGTTACACCAACATTGTGTCTGTGAATAATGTATTTGTGCTTTGGTATCTCCATAGGTACCGAGTGCTTTTATATTTAAGATGAAAAGCATATCTAAAGCAATCTTAAGATTTAAAGATTGGATTAGCTAATAAAATACAGAATATTGGAGGTGATTTGGTTAGCTTGCTTGCTGGGATGTACTAAATATCTGTGAGGTCTTACACTGTGCCATGAGAGCAGAGCAAAACAAGAAGCTAATCCTAGGGAACCTCAGTCTCTCAATCACTAATGTTCCATAGCAGATTTGAAATTTGGGTCACCAATTCTGAAATATTTCTCTGCTTTCCAGGTTTGAGGTTCAGTTTGTTCTTTCAGAACCAGCAAAGGACTGGGTGGGTAAGCAGGGGAGAATTTCTTCATCTCTTCTCTCTGAGCTTGTGGAGAGAAGCAGAAAAGACTCCAAAGTGCTTATTTGCATCTGTGGTCCAACACCTTTTACTGAACAAGGAGTACAGTGAGTGTTTCTTTTTTTACCATTCTCTGTTTATCATTCAATTTGAATACCTAATTGGCTACAGTATTTTTGATTTTTTTTTTTTTTTTTTTTTTTTTTTNTTTTTTTTTTTTTTTTTTTGTAAAATGGCCTTCAGTTTTCTAGTTCATGAGGAAACTTTTAGTTTTTAAAGATTACATTTTCAAAAATACTTGAAGTGATATTTTAGGAATTAATATTTAGGTAGGCAAATATTAGCAATATGTGAATTTCACAAGCGCCAGTAAAAAAGAAACTTTCTAAGAGCTTCTCATTAACAATGACTTTTTTTCAAGACTTTAAATGCTGCTTTTAGAGCTACTTTTAAATGCTGCTTTAGAGACAAGTTATAGGAAATAAACTTTCTCTATTGGTGCTGGCTTAAATCGAGTTATTAAGAGTAGAATTAGAAGTAGCTGCTTTGTGAGAAACAGTTGATTATTATTTATGCATTTACATTCTTATTACATCATACTCATTCTGTTCTTACTTTATATGCCATATATTTAAAGATAAAAAGTCTTTTAACTTTCTCTCTTCTGGCTTCAAAGCATAGAACCAACAGAGTTATGATTTCCATGCAGCTAGCTTCAGCAGAGCTGTAGAAATGTCTGTGAAGGAGGGTGAAATTGGCCAATAATTACAACACCTCTTAAGATATGTGAGATAGTTCAAGTGATATCTTTAATTCTTTGAGAAACTGTTACAGTATCCTAAAAGTTTGTCTTGCATGTGAATTTCTGGGATTGAAATGTTTTCTAGCTGTATTCACAAAAATAACCTGTCTTGTGTGTGTGTGTGTCAGTAAAAACAAGATGGCAGTGCAGAAGTTGGGGTTCTCTGGCCATGTCTGTGATGGGTTTTGGTTTCCAAATACTAATACTACAAACTTTATTTCTGGCTTTCAGATGTCTGAAGGATCTTGGTTACTCCCAAGAAGAAATGCATGCTTTTACTGCGTAAAACAAAATGAAGATATCAATGTGTCTTTGTATAACTCAACTTTATTTATTTACCTTTGTGGATTTATTTAAATGAGAAGTAATTTTTTAAGACTTGAGATTTCACTCTTGGTACCAAACTGTTTCTTGGAAGAAATATATCTTTGAAAAAACATTTTATACTGTGTTTTATCTTGTTTTTGTAAATATTTTTGTTAATACTTAAAATTCATCCAAGATATTAATTTATCATAGAGGAAAGCAAAAATGTGCAGTACGCATTGTTAGCTATATAACATTATTGACTCATAAGAATTTTGAAATTTATGACAAGCACTGATTTAGGTTTTGACTCAATGCTTATTATTTCTTACTGTAAAATGTCTTGAGCAATACTGTCTGAATTTAAATATTGCACTGTAACTCAGGTAACTGATCACTGAAATATATTCTTTGTCAACTTAATTTTATTTGACTTGCAAGCGATCCAGATGAGTTCTTGGTTTTGTACATATTTACAGAGAATAAAATTTAAAAGAGCTTCTAGTAAAATACAAAATCTACATAAAATAATAAAACCCAATAATTTTACATTTATTACCTGTATTTTAGTACGTTTTCTGTATTTTCAATTTATAATGTGATACGGAAGAGTTTCCCCAAGGTTAAGACAGCAACGGCGAGCTTGGAGCAGAGGCAGAGAGCCTTGGTCTCCCAGTGAACTTTTTTGCTGATACTGGGCCTTTCCTTGTCACGAGCTTTTCCGAGGGTAAATCACGACAGCTTATGGCCTTCAGATGGTAAGGACCCAAAATACTCTTGAGAGGCTGAAATAATACGAAGTAGCATTACTTGAATCTGTTTTTTCACCCCATTATTATTGTCATAATGTTATCATAAAACAGTAATCTGGTATCAGATAGTAACTTGGAGGAGGAAAACAGCAAAGTAGTCACCTCTCTAAATGTCAATAAAATATGTAATTACTGTTTCCTTATGACTTCTAGTACTGTTTGCATCCTCCTCTTATGATGGTGAATGGTTATTTCTTCTTTCTAAGGAGTCAGGCTTGCAATGGTCACATCAATATCTTAGCATTTTTGTTAAAAGTGCTAATAATATTTTTTTATAAAGATGAAATTGCTGTGTGACAGTGGCTGTCTATCTTAAACTGATCTGTCATGTTTTCAGTGCACTCTGGTTTAGTAGACTTCAAAGTCTAGTAATAGAAAAGGCTCTAGCTGTCAGTCACTGTCTATAGGTCATGACAGTTAATTTCAGAAAAGGCAGTAGTAAATGAGTACTTTGGCTTCAAAAAAATCACATTTCGGTTTTAATGACTAAAGCTTGCATCTTCCTTAGGATACAGAAGAATTTCTGATGTTCCCGTCATCCAGGTTCTCTGAAGACATTGCTGTGCTGAAAGAAACTGGCTTCCTGTGTAAAATGACTTCAGTAATTGCTACTGTGTCAGGCTTTCTGGTTCCAACAGGTGACTTTCCCATCAGCCTGCCCTTCGTGCTTCCATCAGCCTTCTTCACCTTTATCCAGACAGGCAGAAGAAAGATAAGTAGTTGTGACTTGGAGCTTCAGAAGTTTCTTCCTTTGCCCTAGCATTTAGGCTAGATTCAGCCTGTGACTCTCCCAAAGGCTTAGAGGAGTCGCTGCTGTGTTTGCAGGAGCGGAGCCACTTCAGAGTTGCTCGAGGAGCTTGTGAAGTCTGCACGTAGTGCGGCTTCCTCCTGGCTGGTGAAAGGATGTTTACAGTCTGATGGAAGAGTGGAAGCTGCTGTTTACGGTTGCAGCATGAAGGAAATCTGTCAGGAAAGATGGGGAAATTGATCCTTGTGAGATTAGCTGTGTTCAGTATCAGAAGGTGTGTGGATCTTGAATGGTTTGATGCTGTGAGGGGATGTTGGGACCTGCAATTGAGGTGTCTAGAGAGGCTTTGAGAATGTGTAAAACGGGGCCCTGGTAGGGAGGGTGTTAGGAATCAGACTCTAGCTGGGTTTTATAGTGCTCACAAGTCACATCTCCAACACTTACACAAGAAGAAATGAGCTGTGTGATGAATGATGCAATAAAAAACGAAGCGAGGCAAACAGCAAAATTAATAGGTAGCTTTGGAAGTCTAAGGAGTTGTGTTTCTTACAGTTATCTTGCAGTTGTCACAAGTCTTGCAGTTCTGTTTCTTCTGGGCATCTCTAATACTTTGTCTGAACTGATGATGCTGATGCTACAGAGTAGGAACAAAAGAGGATCATGACACATAAAAGATGCATCCTTGGAGGTTTCAGTGGAAATGTGTTACAATTTAACTTTCGAACAGTTGCTTTTGGTGCTTGATTTCTGGTTCCTTTGTTATGTCAAGGTGGTCCTGTTTACAATAGAGAGGGCATATCTAAATCTGGTCAGATAAGGAGGAGGCCAAGGATTCCTTCACAGCATGATCCATGATTTGCACCAGGTTGTCGTCTGGGTGAGTGTGCTGTGGGTGATCCCATGTCACTGTGGGGAAGGAAGAGGTTGATCATCTCAGAAGTTGAAGTACCTTAAACATTAAAAAATTAAACATTAAACATTAAACATTAAAAAGTGAGTCAGTGTTTCTGTTTTCTTTAGAGATGGATGAATGGGGGTTGAATGACTTACAGTTGACTTGCTTAATGTAAAGACTGAACATTACCTATTTTAAATGATATAAAGCTAGAATTCTTCTGCAGAACTTCAGATGCTTCCTGGTATTTTAAGAGTGTCCCATGCACTATTATCCCTTAATAAGTGTGAAATAACTGTGCAAATTCAGGTAGGTGTATTTATGTGATAGTTTCCTACAGAGGAAGGGATCAATTCTCAGAAATCTTCTAAAAGTCAGGAGTATATAGCTGGTATTTGTGGCTGTTGATTCCCTTGTTAGCTTGCCTGCCTCTGGCCATTAGTTGCAAGAATTCACACATCTGGAAATGGAGAATGTTTGTTTCCCAAAATTGTGGTGGTCTGTACCAGCAAACGTCTTTCAGCGCTTTAGCTTATGGCCCTGACTTGTCTTGGTGAAACTGGCTGGCTCTCTCCACCAACTTTTAGTTGGTTGATCTGTACAGCAAGCTTCTGCTCGTGAGAACGATACACTCTTGCTGTCTTGTTGAACCTGGAGTTACTGGGTGGGAAGGGGAGGAGAGGAGTAGGCTTCTGTGCACTACACAGGGAGATTGACCTTTAACTGCACTTCCTGGCATTAACTTCCACTTGCCTAGGAAGTTAAAAGTGGAACATGGCATCAGAAAAAGTCTTCTGTACTGCTTTTTACCAAGTACCTGGTTAATGTCAGGCTCTCATGAATTGAGGTTCTCTCATATTGTTTCTTATACTATCTTATTGTTGTCTTATACTAGCTTTGAATGCTAGTTTTCCAAAATGAGGAGGGCTTTTCCCCTTAGCTTTTTGTGGGAAAATTCAGTTTGAAAATATACCAGTTCTAGTTCTGGAATACTTATGTATTCAAAGGTTAATTAAAGCAGGCTCAAAGGAACCCATATGAAGTGGTGGTATTGCTCGTTTCACTGCTGTTGCTCAGAGGGGATTTTGTATGTTAATTAAGAGAGAAAGGTGTCTAGAAAAGCTTCTGTAATAAAACCAGACAGTAAGTAAAATAAGGAATTTGAAGGGTGCAATCATTAAGTAGATCTACATTAACTTAAAAATAAAATTCTAATGTTTAATCTACCCAATGTTTGCTTGTTTCAGTGCATCAGGAGTTCTAGCTATATCCTGGAAGAGGTTCATTACACAGCAAGGCAGAAAATTGTGTACTATTGTCTTCTTTCATTAATGTCTCTGAACAAAACTAATTTGTTTGGGAAGCCTCCTCCGTGTAGGTGTATCTTTTATCATACCAGTACTTCACCCCTCTTCTAGAAAAATGCATTACAAAACAGTGGGAGCTGCGCAAACAGCAATACATTTTGTGCTTGTATCAGTGACCTCGGTGTTGCTCACATTGCAGGCTATTGAAATAAGCAATTTCTTTCCCCTCCCTCACAAGAAGGTGTATTATAAATATCCTGGGAAAACATTCCGGCCTCCTGCATCAGACAGCATCCAACAAACCAAGCAAATGCTGCCCCACGAGCATGGTGTGGCTGCAGTGTGGCACTCTCAGCTGGGTGGCTTGAAAAAGAAATGTCCTGAGTGCTGGTTCCACCTGCAGATTTTGTGGCTCTCGCCTGGTCCAGGGTCACCTCCTAGGAGGGGAGTCGTGGCCCTTCCAGACCGCTTCAGGAGGTCCTCTTTAAGCTTGGCATTACCAAGCTTCCAATTCTAAAAACATCTATCTTAACAGCAACTTTTCATAAGGCATTGAAATACAGATAATCTATTTCTTCTAAGATTGGATCCCTCCTTTCTGGTTACATCTTTACTATTTTTTTGTGAAGTGGCATATCTGCATGGGAAGGGTGAAAAATGCTCTGTCCCACCTATAACCCTGTAGCCATATCAGGTCCAGGAGAGTGAAAGATGTAGTTCTGACTGTCCTTGCAACTCAAATTCTCACATTTTAGAACATCCTCTGAGTAATAAATCATGGAGCAAAAGGGCATTTGGTCCCATCCCACTCGCACCTCCCCACTCCTCCCTCCTGTAGGAGTGGTGGGCAGAGGGGCTGCCTGCAAGTGCGTCATTGTGAGCAGTCCTTTAAACTGTCTCCTGTAAAGGAGCTGAGGGCAAGGATGGCCTTTTTCCAGCTCCGGAATGGACTTCTGGTGAGGTAATTACCGATTGGATCGTTTCCTCCCAGGTAGCTTTTCAAAACTGCAAGCACCTTGTGAGAATTTTCAAGATGTAATTTAGAACTGATTATTATACTTCAAAAAGCCTCTGATTGTAGTTTAGAACAGATTTGATACTGCTCAAAACTTGCTTTGCACTGAGTAGCTTAGCAACAAATGGCCATTTGACATGATTTCAGCTTTCTAGCATAGGTATGATGTTAGGTGTTCAGAATAGCTGAGGTATAACTTTAAATTGTGTTTACAGCCTGCTGTTCTAATACTTGACAGACTTTGATTAGATTTTAATTTTAGGTTATAATAAGTTCCTAAAGTGATGGGCATTGGTCAAAACTTTTAAAATCAATATCAATTTTTATGAACAAATGAAAATATTTTTTGAGCGTGGCCTGCCTGCCTCCTTTATGGGATATCAGTCCTTACACAGCTGCTAAAATCAAATTACTGACAATCTGTTTTTCAGTGGTAATTAACCTTTATACTGCCCATGCAGTCAAAGACACAGTCCCACAGCCACTGTGTTTTACTGTGTGAGTTCGTGCTTTATAAGGCACTTGGGCAAAATGGCTTCTGTGACTTTTCTAAAGCGTTTTGTTCCCTGGATTAGCTTTGGCCGTCTGAGCTGCCATAAGAAGCAAGATGAAAGTGAAGGCTGACGCGTGGGAGAGCCGGGAACCTGGAGCTGGGATCTTGGGGCCATGGTGCATGGCTGCTCCCGGCCACTTTCTTGACTCTCCTACAGAGAACATAAAGGTCGGCAGCGTTTGCCACATTGCTCCTTGGATCACATTGCTCATCAGGCAGGAGCTCTCTTCCTGGCAGCAGCAATTTTTTATGCAAGATGGGCCAACTCATACAAATCTATCAGTTCAGTGGTTCGAATCTGGGTTGTCATCACAAGTCCAAGGAGTGTTTTAATACTAAGGCAACAGAAAAGCTAGCAACAGGGAGGTAAATGCACATTCTGTTTTTCAGTTATGTGCTCATCAATCAAACTTTTTTTTTTTTCTTTGTTCGTGTGGGACATGGTCTGCAGTTAGAATACATTTTACAGACAAAGCAAGTACCTCTGACTTAGAGAAACACTTCAACTTGTAGGTTTTTACTTTCTTTTTTTTCTTTTCCTTCTTAAGCTGATATGTAAAGTACCACAACCATCTCTGACAAACTAAGACATTTCCCATTTTGTTTAGGCATGTCATTAAATGTTAAAATTTACCTATATGGGGAAAAATAAAAGATCAAATCAGGCTTCATAGGTTGTAGGTTTGACTGTATATTAAGAATCAACATAGAGTTGATTTTACCTTAGACTGGGATGCCTAAAATGTGATGTCTGCAATTGAACTGGGTGTCTGAAGAACCTCTGTGGTCAGCAAGCTCAGCTCAGCCGTCGGCACAGCCCCGAGCTTGGGTTGAGCTGAGCAGCCGCCACGAGCGGCGCTCGGGAGACGTCACCGACCACCGCTTCGTGGTAACCTAAAGCAGGTGCGGCTTGGCCAGGGAAGGTGATTCGGTGTCTGTGTCCTCCACAGACATCTAATGTCACATATTCTGCTGCAAATGGAAAGACCTGGGTTGACTGGAGCTGCCGAAATGTTGGTGTTTTACTCCAGAGTTGAATGCTGCTCCCTGTCAAAAGTTACGCTCTTAGTCTACGTGTTAGTCTAGGAGAGGATCCTTTTGCTGAATGTTTGTTTTTTATTTATTTTTCTTGTTACTATGTAATGTTATTGTATTACTGTAGTCTGTTCATTCTCACTGGGAAGTGTTTTTGTGCATCTGAAGCACAGCTGGTTTCCTCAGGACTCCTTACTTTCATCTGAATTTACAAGATCCCATAAAATCTCTTCTGTGTGAGAAATGCAGACCGTTTTCAGAGACTGACCAGTATAATACGTAGGGATATTGTGAATGCCTCAACACTAATCTGAGCTACCTACAGAGAGTGCTTGTGGTAGCCTAAAGCCTGTGGGATTGAGGGTTGTCTGTGTCCTAACATCACAGGTTCAGTTCATGTTTCAGCAGTCATCTTAGTATTCACAAGCAGTGACTCAACATTCCAGTCAGAGTCTAAATTTCCTTAGTAAATATTCCCTGATTGTCTTTCTGCCCCATCATATACATACTTATTACAGACTCTTCTTAATTAACTATCTGACTTTGGTTATCTTTGATTTTTTTTTTCTTTTACTGGCACAATTTCTTGTTTAAGCAAGCTCAAGTTTCCACACAAACGTGGATGTTTTGTTCCTATGGAGACAGAAGAGTGTCTTCAAACAAATTGAGTTTTCTACTGAGTTGCTGTGGCAACACAGGTATGAATTTGTTAGGTATATAAAATTGTTGAGCCAGTACTGGTCAATAATTCATACTTCGCACAATGCTGGAAGTTTCAGATGGGGTGGGGAGTTCCCTAGGATGTTCATAATGGTATAAACATTATCTCAACAGAACACTCCTGCAAGTCCCACCTTGCACATCCTTATGCATTTAATGATGAAGGAGTGCTAGCCTGTCATGCTTTGTAGCTTCCCGATAGATTTATTGATTTATTTTTTTGATGGTTTGGCTTGTAGAAGCTTCAAAGAATTTCTATTTTGTTTTAAACCAACCTGCAAAAATGTTAATTGAAGTGTACATCATGACAAGCCTGTCTGAGTTTGTATCTGCAAGCAGAAAGCAAGGCCCTAATGGAAGCATTTTCTCATATTTGAAATAACCAATTTAAAATGCGGGGAGATGACAAGAGGACGGCTTAGTCTTAACATATTTAACATCAAGTAAAACAAGGAGTTTGATTTCACTTGCGCAAAGATACAGGTATTTATCAACCTGGAAGGAGCAAGGGGAGAGAGACAAGGGAGTGTCTTGACAGAGGAGGAACCTTCATGCTGGACTAATTGACTAGACTGACAGTCATGCAAGTTTTTGGTTCTGTGTATGTTTGTTAAAGCATGATATGATACACATTCTCTTTTATGGAGTCCAAATTGTCTTGCTTGTTCCCTTTAAAGGTGAGTAAAGATTCCTCAACTGCTAGAACAGCTCCCTGCTGGATGAAGGGGACAGTCCTGCTTGACTTTCTGCCTGTACTGGGCTCATCTTGACCGAGCAGTGTGAGTACTGTAGAGCCTTCAGAGCAGATGTGGGGCCATCTCCAGTTTTCTGTCACTGCTGGTGTGGGCTGTGGCTGTAGGCGCCCTGCCTGACACCCAGCTGTGGCATCGCAGATCACGGAACGCTGGTTTAAGCCCTAACACAGATCGATGCAGTGGGGTGCCAAATAAAGTTTTGAAACCAGCCCTAATAAAAGAGGGGAGGCAGAGCACTTGACCGTGGAGCCAGCTGCTTCAATTAAAGCAGGCAAAGAGTATGTAGGAGAAGCCAGGCTGGTGCTGCTCCAGTGTCTGATCAAAGCTGCAAATAAGGGTTATATGGAGTGACAACTCTAATTGTGAACTGCTTGGGGAGATTAAGGGGAGGAAAAGATGCTGAAAAATAACAGGAGTGTGTGGTGTTGGGGAACATGAGTTTTCCTGTGATGCATAAAATATAACTTCAGTTTAAATTAATTAGGCAAGAGTTCTAAAACTTAACCTGAAAGTAGATGCCTGAGTGTGGAGGCAAAGACTGATTTCCAGCTGCATGACTGGCAGTTTAGTAGTAGTTGTGCTTGTCTCTTTGCACCTAAAGACTTAATTCCTTAATTGGGTAAAACTCAATTAGTAAATGAGTTGTTGAGGAGGTTTATGGGGGAGGAACCAGTGGAATGACTCTGCAGTTCCTGTGATTTTGGAATTGTATCAATCCTCTATTGTTGGAAAAAGTTTACTTTCTTTTTGCTTTGTGGGACAGTGATACTATGTTCACGTTAGGGTCTTCCTTGAGCTTTAGCTTGGATTGAAAGAATTTCTTGATGGTATTTGAGATGTCACGTGTCCAAAAAAAAAAAAAAAAAACCCTCACCTGCAGAATCTTTGTTCAGGCATTTGCAGTCATGTCCTGTAGAACCACAAATGGTCGATAAATGAAGAGAAAAGAAGGGAATTGGAATCAAGTAACTTACCAGTTTCTACTTATAGAGCGTGTTTTGATTAATTGTTTTCTGGACTTCTTGTTTATGCACCAAGCTGTCCTGTGAGACTAATTTCTAGTTTAGCTTATGTTATCAGTGTTGTTGTCAGAAAATGTCTTTTTATGCCTTTTCCATACCCTTCAAGAGCACCAACAACCTATTATCCATGAAGACAACTTTTATGTTCCATGGCCCTGACTACCTGGGTGTTTCTTGGTCCCCTGTGGTAACAGTGTTCTTGCCTGTTACCTGTGCATAACTGCTTATTTTTCAATTAGAAAGTCTAATCTTGTCCATTCTTCAAGACAACTGAAAAACTAGTGAAAATGTTATACTCTGAGCTAAGGATGTTTAAAAATGATGCTTGAACTGAAAATGATTAACATGGAGAGAACTAATGACGAGCTCCACTTGGATAGCGCAAGGTGTCCTCCGACACAATCAGCTGTCAGACTTGGTGCTTGTGATTGTGTCCGTATCCATTTGTGTGGCTTGGTGTATGGTATCACTGTATTGTAGCTGTGCATTGAAAGCCACAAGCGGGGACAGCTTTGGTCATACTAGCACAGCAAAATCTAATGGGAAGCCAAAGCATGTATCAGAGCAAGATGCTGAAGTGTCCTGACAGGCAGCCCATACATACTAGGGCTTTTTTTTTTTTTTTTTTAAGGTGCGTGGCTTTGATTCTCAGTGTTAACTGCTATGATCTAACCATGATGCCAGCTTGTTGCCAGAAACCTGGAATGTGCATCTAGCCATGGCAGAGGTCCCTCTGATAGCATGGGATGAGTATTTTTTTGTAGTCATATATCGAGGTTCAGGAGTACAAAGGGTATCTGCAGTCCTCAGAGCATAAGTAGACATAGCAGAATAAGCAGAGTTCCCTTGAGCATGAGGAAATTGAGAAATAATTACACAACGTGAATTGCTACTCTGGTGCTGTAATAATTCTGTGATAACTGGACAGATACTACTGCAGTGGAAGTGCTCATCGTAAGCGGGAATGTAGCTGGAACGTGTCACGGGTGGCTTGTGCGATACCGGGAGCAACACTTATTTTCTGTACTTCACACTGGCAATAAAGTCATCACAAAAATGTTGTGCTCTGTAATATGAGCACTGCTGAGATCAGTTTGCCTCAAGTGGGGAAAATTGTAGAGAGAGAGGCATGTAATACAACTTCTGTCTCTGTTCCATGCACAGTTGTATTTCTAGTGACATGCAGTGTTTCTGACAAGTCAGCCAGCTGCCTGAATGAAAATGTTTCCTTTTATTTCCTCTTTCAGATAGACCAATATTATGGCAGTGTTTTCAAATAAATTTTATGCATTCACAAGAGTGCGAGGTAAGTTCAGAATGTATATCCCTTTAAATGATGTAGTATGAAACACAAAATAATAAATGATTATAGACATTCTTTTTCATGTAGTAGGATTACCTCTTGGTAGAGCTATAATGAGTTTATCTAAATCTAGGTACAGCAAGAAAACTTAAGAATTGCCTACTGGGACATGCACAAGACCAAAGCACTAGAAGAAAGCCGTGGAAAAGCGAGGCTATAGAGGAGGATCTCTCAACATATTCTTCTTGATAGGTTGGAATATGTCTCATGTAGGACAGATGTAGCAGGAAGGCAGAGGAGTTTTGCTTTTTCTGTTATATTTGGGAGGTAAGTGATCCTGCAGGCATAGAAAATTACCTCGTTACTTAGGCTGTAGCTCAATGCACACTGTGTCTTTAGGAGCGCCATGGTTGTCCCTACTCTGCATAGGTGAAGTTAAACATGCTGGAATCATCCCCTACACAAAAATTTCCACAGAAAGCAGCAGTCCTTTGGTGTCTTTGAAGACAGCCCTGTTGTAGAGAAAGGTTTTTCCCTAGACATGTTGCAGATTGTTTCTGTTAGCCCAAAGGAGGATCTTATGAACAGTGTTGCCTGTCCTGCTTGTGCTGGAAATAAAGCTTAGAGATAGAGCAGGGACTGTACCCATTGATCTGTATGATGAAAGGTTAGGCTGGCCCACACTGCTTCTCTGGTAGTGTTTTCAGAAGGAAAAAAGGTACTTTGGCAGATACTTTGGCCTCTGATTCTTGGAAAACTGAAGTATAGTTGGCTTATCCTAATCTATACCCAGTAGTCAAACATCAGTTTGGACCTAAAAATGATGCTTCTGCCTGGAAAAGATTGATTTTGTTCCCTTTTCTTGTCCAGGCTTGTGTGTTGCAAAACAGTGAAAATAGTTTTTGTCTTCAGCACTAAAAAAACCCCCTACTTCTGGCTGACCCCATCTACCCTAGTAGGGATGAAACTGCTGCTCCTCTNTAAAAAAACCCCCTACTTCTGGCTGACCAGACTCCTCCATCCCCTAGGAGGGATGAAACTGCTGCTCCTCCAGAGTAAGAAACTGATGAGCCGCTAGAGTGGAGGACACCAACCCGTCCTTCCTGCTTGGGAAGGAACGAGGCTGGCGTATCCTGCTTCTCCAAGCAGCTGTGACTGCCCGCTGCAGGGCAACAGCGACTAGCCTGGGGCCTTAAAGCAGTTCACACGTGGCTGCTGCTCTGGGACCACGCTGCCGAGCACGTGTTCAGGTGAGGCCCCATGGCTGTGTGTGACCCCCTCGGGGAGGTGCTGTCCCCTCACTTGGTCCAGCTTTTGGTGCCTTTTGGAGAGGGGACAGTTTCATGTATCTCCACAACACAGTAGGCTACCTCATGTCCTGCTGAGCCCCATGGCTTGGGGAATCCTTCTTGCAGGCCTCTACTTGGCTGTGGGAGGAATCCAGATGTCTGTGCAGGGACTGAAGACTTCACCAGCCTGGCTGGTACGTGAAGGCAGAATTGCGCAGTGAATTTGACTTAGGCTCTTTAGCATCTGTCACTTTGGAAAAATATTCCCCACTGTCTTGTTTAGTAGTTGGAGTGACTTCATGTGCTAGGGAAAGAGAAGAGCAATAAACAGCATATTCCTAGCTTCCTTCTCCTGCACCTCAACCTTCAGTGAAGAGAAGGAGTGTCCATAGGCAACAGGTAAGTAAAGGTGTTAAGGAAAATGTGATCACAACACAAACCCCAATTTCCATATGCCTCAAGAGTATTTTTTCTCGTTAGCTTGTTTGTTTGTTTCATTTTTTTTCCCTAGCAAAAGTTGAGATGAATACAAATATTTTGATTTGTGGGTGTTATTTTCTTGTGATGTTCACAAGGTATTTGGAGATGGCTCAAGAGTGTTTGAAAAAATAAAATTCAACTGACATGAAATACTATATACAGTGTACCTGAACAAAACTGCAAGTGAGTCCCAGATGTAAAACATCAGATCCTTTTTTCCTTCAGTGTCAATGACCTTGAGGTCTGGCCCTGAATACATATTATACCACTTGCACCTGGGCCTCCGCATGAATATTCTGGTGAACACACATAAATGCAACCCTCCCCATCTTCTCTTCCCATTGGGGAATTTTCTTTAGGCCTGACAGAATTGTATTTGATTATGATACTACTATACTGTGAAATTTCCTCTGCCTTTTTTATGTAAGAATAGCATCTTTAAAGTCTATGGTGTTGTTAAAAACAAACCTCAGAACTAAATTTTGACAAAAGTAACTTATCTTTAAAAGTAATGTTCTGTACTGCGAAGGCGTATAATTATCTCAGATACAGCCAAAATTGCATAATTTAAGTCTTTAAGCTCATGGAGGAAAAGCAAGTAATGATTACAAGCATTCCCATTATTTAGGAAGCACAGACTTAAGAATGCTATTATTATTATTATTATTATTATTATTATTATTATTATTATTATTATTATTATTATTTTCAGTGAGTTCCTACTGTCACGCCAAGGAGCCTGNCTTTTTTTTTTTTTTTTTTCAGTGAGTTCCTACTGTCATGCCAAGGAGCATTGCAAAGCCCCATCCCGCGTGCGTGTGGGCAGCCCCGCGAGGGGAGCAGCCACCTACGGGTGCACGGCTTCACTCCAGAGAGGAGTCTGCAGAAAGCAGGCTCTTCCACATCCTCCTGCAAAACGGAGTTTCTTCTGGTGCAGTAAGATCGTAGAATGCAGCATCTTCAGCTGGGTATGTGGCAGTGAACAGTGAGGCCCACTGGCAAATGCGCCTGCCAGGGAGATGGAGGATTCCTTTCGGTAATGTGTTTCATTTTCAAACCCGATCTCAGATACTCTATTTTGTTGCTGCTGCCAAGAAATCCAGGTCTATTAAGAGAGCCTGGCAGTCTGAAATGAGTATAATATTTGTGTATCCTGTCTGCCTGCAGTTCTTCAGCTCATTTAATCAGCCTGTGTCTCTTCAGGAGGCGAAAATCCAAATGCCTTGATTTATTCCACAGTGTAGTTGCACCTTCTGGAAAGCTGCTTTATATTTATTCCGGCTTTTCTACGTAGCTCTTATGTTCGTCTCTTTCACAGAGGTCTTTAACATAATAGATCAAATGAGTCAAGAGCATGTTTATGATGCTCTGTGCTTTTGTAACTCCCCTTTATAGCTTTATCACTGATATTAGGCACCTATTCTTGCTTTGGTCTCTGACTGTGGGTTTTATTCCTTGAATGTGAAGTCAATTTCTAAAACATCTGGGAAATAAAATTACTTGACTGCTATTGCTACTAGTTCTGTCCAAGAAATGCCAGCTTGATATTTATATAGAAATTGCCATATCTGCTCTGTAGTGCGATCCTCTTATAAACCTTCCGTAGTTATTTCTAACAGTTAAAAATGTCAATCTGCTACATGATAGGCAGTATCCAGCGCCATCCACTATCTTGGCTGACAGATAATCATTTTTGGTAAGCAGATGAATGGACAACCATATATTTGTTGTTAAATTGGAGAGAAAATTGTGTGCGAACCTACTAGCTGAAATGTCACCACTATGAAATGTAATATCTGTAAGTTACACTTGGCATTCCCTTGGTAAGCAAAAAAAAAAAAAAAAAAAGGAAAAAAAAAAGTATTTTTTGATCAGTTAAGCAATGTCTTAAAGGAACTGCAACTTCCTATTGTTTATACCACAGTTTAAGAAATTGTCTCCCTTGCACTACCATAAGCTTTGCAATGTTCCCTGATCCTTTTAAGTGTTCCTAACAGCATGGGGGACAGCAAGGGGAGTTTATCCAGGAATAAATCAAATATATTGCTGCCTTCTGGGAAGGACAGGCTGACTTGAAACACCTCATCAGTGCCATAGCAATGCAATGTGCTTGCTCTCACAGGGTGTGTGAGTCCTGGAGTTTCAGCTACCAGCAGAGCTGGGATTTGAGATAACTTCAGAACCAAAACTACAGGAGAGCTCTATCAAGCTGGAGGCTATAAAATGATGACCATGGGCATAGTTTCTGTAGGTTTTTTTGTTTGTTTGTTCATTTTTTTTTTCCTTCAAATATTGCATTTGGTCTCAGGCAAAAAAGAAACAATGATGTAGCTGAAAGTGCATGCTGAAAATTGCAAGCCTTTTAGTTGCTTTGGCTGAGAAGCCGGTGAGCCACGTTGTGATGACTTCTTTCCTAGCCAAGTTAGCAGGCTCGGAGTTTTCCAAGGCTGATAGAGGGTACTGAGAATAATTTTTGTCGTGAACACTATTCATAAACAAATATTAGAGAACAGCCAAGATGGAGAAATGATTGATAAATCTGGGAAGCACAATGTGTGTTAAGCAATAGCAGTGAAGAGAGCGAGTCAGACAATAAACAAGTGATAGGTGAAGCATTAAATAAATTTAATCATCGTAAAATCATGACAGATTTTGAGGAAGATAGGAAGGGGTGAAAGGAAAGTGACAGGGTTGGAAATGAAATGGCTACAGAGTGAAAGTCATGGTTTAAAATTGCCCTAATATAAAAATGAAACAATAGGAAAAAGATTATTGTGGGGCTGGAGAAAAGGATCTCTGTATCCTCCATTCAGCATTGGCAGCTTGGGCAAATCAGCTTCAAAGAGCAGGGCAGAATGATTCAAAGTCACTGTGTGACGTTTTGAGACTAATATCAGGCATTTCTGTGGGGCTCTGCCACTGCCACAGCTTTGGGATAGCCGGGGTAGAAGTGCCTTGCCCAAGCGGCCGTGGCTGAGCTGGGAGCCGAGGACAGCAGGCACCAAGGCCCGTCTTTCACTTTCCTTCGAGGCCTAAAAAGTTGTCTGGCTTTGGTGGCGGGCTTTGCTCTTTGCTCTGCTGTCTTTGCGTGCTGGAGGTGGTCATCAGTGTTGGGAAGTGCGGGCGCTGTCAGGTGGGGAGGGAGTACTCTCTGGGACAGGGAAACATAGCTGTGGTGACATCAGCCCTGGGTGAGGGCAAATGAGCCTTTGTAGGGGACGTGGCTAATGAGTTGGTGCAGTGCGGTTTTAAGGATATAAATTAATGCTGTGTGTGCTTAAGCTCAACTGAAATAGCTGAAATATGCGTTTTATTTTGGGTAGTAAAGACATACTGATGGAGGGCATTTAACTTTTGGATAAACGTCGTTTCTTTAGGTAAGGTTTCTTTAGGTAATGTTTCTTTGCAGTCATCTCACTGCATAGGGGGTGTAAGCGCAGCACTTCAGAAAATCACATAGCTTAATTTGAAACAGAAGCTGTCATTTCAATTCAATTCATTTGGCTGTGAAATTTAAGTGAGCATTTGGTTGCCTTGCCAGTTTTCATAGTTAAAATATTAAAACACCTCCAAATATCAAACTTGTCTTTCAGCAAAGTGAGCTTGTGCCTCATCCTTTAGATGAAGGGGAGAGAGACAGAGACAGAGAGCGCTCTATACGTATGCTAGGTAATTTAGGGTATTTTCTAACAACTATAATTCAATTTTTAAATTAGATTACAAGCTTGGTTCATAAAAATAACTGAAAGTTGCATGTCATACCTGCTTGTGTTCAGTAAGAAAATTAATCACATTAAAATGCCAGTGAGCACGTCAGGTGCAGTCAGAGAGCTGACTCAAATTCTAAACAGCTATCAGTGCCAAGCTGAAATAGACATGGTATCACTTGATATTTCTTCATTATTAAAAGGAACTTTACAACATTCTGATTGTAGGGAAAGTGGCAAAGGACCCATGCAAAGAAAAAGCAGAAAAACTTGTGATTCTGGGTAAGCTTTAAAGGACAAAACTGAGTGTTACCAGAGTTACGTTAGCACTATGCCTTACTTAAAGGCAAATACATAGGATGATTAGTACAGAAGTGTTTTTTCCTGGTGGCATAGCTCATGTTGAAATAATGTATACAGTTCTCATCTGCCTTTACCGAAGTAAATAAATAAGGGGAAGGGGTTACCAAAAGGAAGAAATTGCCCTGAGATGTAGTGTTCAAGCCTATGTACATTATCAAAACACCAATAATTACATTATCTAAACACCAATAATTATAATTGAGTATTATAAGAATATACCAGGAGAAAACTCGCTCCCTAACTAAGCAATAAAGTACCACAAGCTTATGTAGGGAAGCTGAACAAACCCAAGCTGGAAATGAGAGCATTTTTGATAGTGAATGTATGTCCGCACTGACTCAAGCTGAAATGGAAGAAGGTAGAGGCTCCAAGTAGCCTCTGTGGCCAAAGAGCGTCCCTCAGAAAGTTGCTCCACTTGCACCGTACGGAGTTTCCTAATAGGTTTCTGTAAACCTAATATTAGCTTTGTCTAAAATGGAATTAGTTATGTCTAAAATACTTTAGCTGTCTGAAAAAGTTGTGAATATAGCTCATTACTCAGCCACTTCTTACTGCTGTGCTATGTACATCTGTAGGTTCTATACTAATAGATTCATCTAATCTATACTAACCTGAATGAAATCAAACCTGCACAGATGGATTCTCAAATTTCATTCTCCACTCATGGATGTTTTGGATTTAATAATCCAAAAATACAAATCCTTAGTTTCATGTCTTAAGGTGCATAAAATATTTTTCAGCTATAATAGTATTTCTTTCAAAATGTGATAGATAATGGAACTCGACATAGTTAGAGATAAAACTGAAATTGACTTCTGACAATCTTGAACTCTTAATTTTTAAGGCTATTTGACTATTTTTGAGCACTGGCAAGCTCATTACAACAGCCTTTTCCATAATTTTGCAATTATGAGAATTTTGGGGGGAGTGTGATGCAGAAAAATGGTAAGTATGCTGAAGTTTCAATTTTGTTACACTATTTTTATCAACGTACAAGTGGAACCTCTATTCTTGTAAATATAGTCTTAGCTCTCGCACGTAGTGCCAGAAAGTCTCTCTGCCTTCCATTTAAACCACCTGAAGTTCTGGGAGAGCTGCAGTGCTCTAAGCTCTGACTCTAATGATGTTCCTTTTCAAGATTGCTTTCTTTCTGTCAATTGTAACTGAGCTACAGTGAAGAGGTTTTTTTTTTTTTTTTTTTTAGTTTAGTTTTTCCTTTTTGCTATTGCTTTTTATATAACTGCTAAATCCCAGGCTGCTGCCATCTACACATGAATCTAAAAATCTGGCAAGGGTGAAGGGCTGGCATAATTAATTTCTGAGGAATCTGTGTTCTAATTGTAAATGCAATCTCTAGTGTGTGTCACTGCACCCTGGACTGAAGCCCCAGCTGCCGCAGATCAATCCACACTCTGGTCAGTTGCAAGGTGAGTGCAGAGCATGGCTGCTTCTCGTTCTGCAGCTGAATTTCTTTGTTTTTTTTTAATCTTTTTTTTTTTTTTTTTTTTCTTTTAAATTCCCACTGCTGGCTCTGCAAGGAAGAAGACACATTAAGGATGTGCGTGCATAGACAGAAAATGAAATGACAAGAGGAATGAATAAAGATACTGCAATGCCCTTATCTACGCTTGGAGTTTGTGCACCTGGGGCGTTCCACTTCTCATCGGAAAAGAAAGCTGCTTTCCTCCCCCTGCCACCTTGCCCATGTTGTTATATAATAATCAGTAATTCTATGTTTTCACTTATAAGTATTAGAAAACAAATAGATTAAGAACCTAGAAAAAAATGCTACAATTATTTTACTTGATTTTATTGTCTGTTATTTTTTTCCTCTGCTGTTTGGCATAAAAAAAAAGCATACAATCTGTCTTTAAAAAACAGAGAATAGGAGATGTGTGGGATGTGTGGTAGTGAATATTTGAAGCTTCCCTTTTTACAGGGAATTTGAATACTAAATCATTTTTAAGGATAAAATGTAAACCAAAAGCCCCAGTCATTCTGCCTTTCAGCAGCAGAGAAATCATAAGGAGAAAGGAGACTCCAGGGTTTTCTTTGGGCTTATGGGCTTTTCTCTTCATAATGATGTACAAACTTAAAGGGAAAAACTATATTTTTCTTTCATTATGGAGATGATATGATCAATAGCTCTCGGGACTGTGGTCCCAACCCTATCTTGACAGAAAGTAAAGAGGAGATGAAAAATAGTTGATCACATTGATGCCCTACCTTGTGTGTGACATTCAAGCCTGAGAAAATAACATATATATAATATATATATACACACACACATATATACATACACATATATATGTGTGGGTGTATATATATATATAAAATATTCAGGGAGGAGAGTGATGCAAAAAGTGCCAGAGCCCTCTAGCAAGGATTGAAAATATGAAGGATGGCAGTTGCTGCAGTCCTTGGTGGCTGTGAAGCTGATGAAGGGATTAAAGCACCTGACGAGCAAGGAGAGCCTGAGGGAGTTGCAGGACTCTCAGAAAACCCTTCGTTAAGGCGCGGACGGACTCTCCGTGCCAGGCGCCGTCCAACGGCTCCCGGGCGGCCGTTACGCAGCGCCCTCCTCTCGAGGCGGCCGCGGGGCCACGCGGCGGCCGCCGCTCCCGCCCGCGGGGCCTATTGGCCCGGCGGCGTCACGTGGCACCGCCCGGGCCGGGCTGCCGCGCGCCGCCGCTGCTGATTCATTGGCTGGGGCGGCGCCGTGGCAGGTGCGGCGGTTTGCACGGTTGCGCGTCCGTTACTCCAGCGGCTCCTGCCCCCTCGAGACCCTGGGCGGCACCGCGGCGGCTCCCGGGTCCGCGGAGGCAGCCGGGGGCCGCCGCGGCGCCGGCGGCAGTGATCGTAGCTGCGCCTTCCCTCTGTAATTTTTATTTTATTTAGTTTCAGGCTTTAGGTTGCGAGAGTCGATGCGCCTCGGGGAGCGTTTCCTCGTTGGGAAGGTACGTCGCGTTTCTGAAGCGGGAACCGCGCAGTTGATTCTGATGTTGCTTAAATCCACGTGCCGCAAATGGAAACAAAGCGAGCTGATCTGGGAAGCGGGGAGTTTTGCTAGGAAAGCATTAGAGTTGGTTTTAATCGGTTCTTATCCCTACTGCCCCCAGTCCGTGTTATTTTTTTTTTTTTAAGCTCTAATTGATGAGTATTTGAATGACTGCTGAATATGTAAACAAAAATGTTTGTGGAAAATGTGAAAACTTTTTTTTTATAGGAGGAAATCTCTCTTTATAATCTCAGAGGGAAAGAAAAGCTTTTCCCTCTGCTGCAACCTTATGTTAACTTGCCTTTTCCCAGTCCTGCAGCTTCTCTTTTTCCCCTGTGCTTTTCTGTAGTCCTGTCTTGACTCCCATACTTTTTATTTTTCTCCCTCCACTGTAACAATCTCTCTCTTCCCTGCTCAGGGTGCTGGTGTCTGTTGTAAACAGCTGACATGATAGAGAAGGTTCTTGCTCTGTCTCTCCATGTTTCTGCTGGAGGGGACCAGACTCGGTGGCCAGGCTACAAACCTTTCTTCCAAACCACATCCGTTCCCTGACCTCTGTCTTTCCCATCCTCCCCTATCTGTTTGGTTAGTGTTTAAATGCTGGTGATAATGGGAGGAACAGAACAGTAGTGGGAAAAGTGCCTCAGCAAGAACCGTCCTAGGTTGTTTGGTGCATTAAGGCACACTGCTTTCTGGTTGTTTTTCTCCATATGCTGGTCTGTTTTGGCTTCCTGTTCCCTCTGTTCCTTGGAGATTGTATACGGGAAGATAGATGCAGGTTTGCGTAACTGTTATGGAAATCAATAGCTGTTTTGGTTTCTTCCCTGAGGTAGTTGCCTCAAATGCTGATTGTTTTTCATGTCTGTTTGTAATTTTCTATTCAGATTCTTAATCAGAGAGTAAAGAATAAATTTTCACTACAGGAGTAAATGCTTGGAGAGGTGCCAGGACTGTTGTTACGCTGTTGACAGTCTGGCTTTGTTTTTGCTTAAAGTAGTTCTGGGTGTGCTGATCATAAGCGTAAAAAAAAATGTACCAAATCAAGCTTTTGCCAGAAAATACCTATTTGCAGAAGCATCTTCCAGTGTCAGGAGATGCATAAAATACTGTTCCACTTTGCCTGTTCTTTTACCATTTGCCTATTAGAGGAAGAAAATGTTTTAAGATGATATTCTTACAGTTTGGGCAAACAATTTAAATCTGGTTTCTGGTCTTTGAGTCAACAGTATAAGCTATTACCAGCAAAATTTTAGTACAAATAAATGAAGACTGTATACTGCGGGCTTGCTCCTGTGCGCCTTGGGCTGGAGGTGAGTGGCGTAGTGCAATAAACAGTAGCTCTAGAGGGTTGAATTAGATGTAAACATAGGAAAACACAGATTAATTACCCTGACAGTTCTGGTTTGGAAAAATCTAAAGCTAATTTGTTCCACCTCCATGTGAGGAAGAACTTCTTTCCTGTGAGGATGACAGAGCCCTGACACAGGCTGCCCAGAGAGGCTGTGGAGTCTCCTCTGGAGATCTTCCAAACCCGCCTGGATGCCACCCTGTGGGATGTGCTGTAGGTGTCCCTGCTGGTGCAGAGGAGTTGAACTAGATGATCTCTAGTGGTCTCTTCCAGCCTTAACCATTCTGTGATTCTGTAATTTGCCTTTTATTAAGCAACTTATTTTCACTGGCTATTTGAAACCTTTACTGAGCTGATTGTCTTGTATGCTATAAAGGTTCAGAAAATGTTTAACAGTTAAGCATAGAAGTTCTTGAAAAACTATATTTTTGCCTTTTTTGAATGCTGAAGAAGCTGATGCATAGCTGGCTTTTCAAATTGAAAAGTTGAAGCATTATTTAGCATCAGGAAAGACAGTGACTTTAAAGACCGTGTGTGAGTGAGAGCTTAAACTAGAGATTTTTCCACCTTGAACTCACTCAAACCATGGCTGTGAGATATCCAAGTACCAATGGAAATCCAATATATTTACTCTATATTTATATATACAAATAAATGTTTATAATATACATTAAAAAATTGCATTTTCATTAATACTTCTGTTAGCTTATTTTCTGCTGGTTTCAGAATAACAGTAAAATTGTTTCTGTGGTCAGAATCTTGTTAAGAAGTCAAGAGGTGCTACAAGAGATGTGCTGTGGCCTACATTTCCAGCAATATGGGTGTCATGTGAAGATAAGTCTTGCTTTATGATGAGAGGAGAAAAACATTACTCAGTTTTGATTCTGTCTTTCAGACATTTGGTGTGTTTTTTTTCTTTTGTTTTTAACTGATGCAAAGCCAAAACAGAGCTGTGAAAGGAGTCTTGAGCATAGTCATGACTGCACCTCTGCAAACAGCTGCACCATGTTTAAACATTGTGGAAACATATATCCAAGGTACTTTAAATTCAACTCTTGGGACTTGGCTCATTAGCTCATCTTATGATGGAGCCATTCGAGTTGCAGCAGTAACCAACTTGGGTTGGGTGGGTCAGTAAGAGTATGGAGTGGGGGAAGCTTTTCTTCTTACCTATTCAGAACAGGATGTTGGACTGATAGACTTCCAGGTTAGCAAGGATTCCAGACCATCTCTGTTTCAGTGCTGAGTTTTCTAGAAATAGATCTGATAAAAGAAACAATAAGTAAAAAGGAAATGAAGGTCACTTTACCAAGCCACAATGCCAACTTGCAATTTTGAAAATTCAGGGAAATAATGTATCTGTTTTTGGACTCTTACTTGAGTATTTTTATGCTGTATCAACTAGATAACTTTATTCTGAAAGGCTAAAATTGGGCTGAGGGAAAGGCAAATGTTTCTACTGGAAAGTGTACAGTGTTGTTATATAGTGTAATCAGCTGTTATATAGTGTAATCATATGAACTGGGGTGGCAACAGTGCTACATGTGCACATTTGAGAGGAAGGTGGCTTTTAGTAGGATGGACTCAACTGTACCCAGAGTAGCTTTACTGTGTCTACCAGTGCACAGACCTCCAGAAATAGTTGAACAGCAATAAGATGCTATGGTGAGTCTGAGAAATGATTGTTCAAATAATTTTTCCTCTTCAGAGGGAACTGCTCAGATGTAGTTTTACTTACTTTGTCTTCGGAAAATACATATTTTTTTCTGAAAAAGAAATGTAGTCTTGTTTTCTACTATGACTGTAACAACCTGTCGTGCTTGAACAATTTGTGTCCAGCATCTCTGGACAATTTTGTAAAGACATATTTGGATGGAAGTGTAAATACTTGCGGTATGTCAGTTTGCCAACATGAATGTCAAAATAAAATGTTTTCTGAGCTCAGCTGAAACTCAACCTTGTGGAATGGAGCCTAAGAATAGATTATGCAATTTTCGCTTACCTACAGGAGATAAATAGAATTATTGCTGTTATTTCTTAATTATTTGTAGATAATACTGTCTTAGAGCAGTATGGTTGGCTAAAAATGTCAAGGTCTTTAGTACTGGACCTATTTATGTCAATGTAAAGCTATCTGGGAGCATGTCCTCACTGGGAATGGAACTTCACATGGGAGCTTTCCCTTAACTGTCAGTGCAAGACTGAAATTTCAGAGAGTGTAAGGAATTTATTGCTCATGTGAAGTCACAAAGGATAAACTGGCATTTTTGTCTGACAATAGCATGTCTCCTCAGATTGTGGCTTTGCAGATACATGTAGCTGTCTGCAGGAAGTGAACTCATAGTACAGCGTCATTTCATACCTGTTTCTGCATAACCACTGGAGAGTCCCAAGGAGCTAAACTGCCAAATGGATGCCAGTATTTACATATATCATCACTACCTCTTCGTTGACAAACTGAATGTTTTTTGACTTATTTGTTGCAGTGTACTTTGGAGTTGGTGCATGAATGAAATACAGACAGCAGATAGATAATTAAATGTACATAATGCTATTTATATCTCCCTTTACATAGCAGCAAAGCAGGACAAATAAGCCATTTTCCTGAGAATTTATACACATAGTGTATGAACTGTTTGTTGTTGGAATCTAGTTTACCTCAGAGTTGCAGAGGTAATAAAATGTATGCTATGTGATACATAACACAGTAAGATAAGACATACATGCTTGTATCTTCATCATTTCTTGTCTTGAGTTGCAACACTAAGCAGTGACTAAAACTGCATTTTTACTGTTATAAATGTGATGAATCCAACATCATTCTTGCTGTTTTAGTGCAATAGCACATGCAGAAGCTGCTGCTAGTGAGCTGTTAACATTGGCACCTCTCCCTCCCTCTCCCTCCCTCTCCCTCCCTCTCCCAGAAAAGCCCAAGGTTTTGGACACTCCAGTTGATGTGCGTGATTGATTTGTTAAGTGTACAGTCGGTTTCCAATTATCTTGGTGTGTTTCCTGATAAATTTCTCTTGTTTTGTATTGCTTGCTTTTTCATCTTTCATTGCAGGAGAGAAGATTATGTGTTCGCTTTAAAAGACCAGAAATTTGTGCTGTCATCCTGTACACCTAAGATCTTAAGGATTAGCAAGAAGTGAGGTCCACCTGGCTATTTCTTGTAGATCCCTTTTCTTATCAGTGTTTGGGAGTGGCACAGCTTGGTTGGAGCCATAGCCGTATGGTACGGCAGTAAGCCAAGAAAGCCAAGAACTGCATTACGTTTCAGCTCCTGCGGGACAGACTGTGCTTGCTTTCCTCCTTGACTTTCCTTCTAACCTCCCTTCATAGTGATTGGAAAGGATCCCCCCCACCTTCCCCCGCCAAAGAAAAAAAAAAAAAAAAAAAGCAGCCCTACCCTACAGCCACACAAAATATAGTTGCTGTCATGGTACTCAGAGGAGCAGCTGCATTTATTAACTTTGCCTTGCCAGCAATTTCTGGGTTGTTTGCACTGCCTGCCAGTAGAGTTGGTGCATAAGACTGCACTGCTAAGTTGTTTTTTTGTTTGTTTGTTTGTTTTTTTCAGGCCAAGACTTTTTATTCTTTGAAATGTCACTCCTTGATGTTTCTGCCTGGCTTCGGGGACCTTCATGGTTTGCAGGGGGGCAGAGGTGCTTATTCTGTGAAGTCTGTTAAGTGTCAATAAGCACAATGGTCATATGTGGAAAACCAATATACTTTTTCATTTTAAAATTTAACATGTTACTTGTGTCTGCGATAGTACTGGTAGTTTCTGTTGCTCCAGAAACGAACAAAATATTGACCAGTCCACATGGATTTGTTCTTGCACATGCAGGTCAGGTCCAGAGGTAGCCATTGAGGCTACATACAAGACTAGTTCCAGATGGACACAACACTGGGTTTGCTTTGGTGGTCATGGTGGCAGCGTGAGCCATCAAGTTGTGTGCCAGCTACAGTGTGTGCCCTGTTTTGCTCTTAGCGTGAGCCAGTGTCAGCCAATTTGCAAGGTAAGTGGTAGTGAGCATTTTGCCTATACGCTGGTGATAAGAGGGTGGTGCAGGTAGCCCAGCTGCAGCAGTGTCTTATGCTCTTGTGCTGCAGCTCAGTGATGTGGCTTTTGTACCACAGCCAGCAGTGACACTAGCTTGCTCAATTGCCATTAGCAGGCAAACTGTGACCTTCCAAACTTTCACACAGGGTATAAAAAAGTTAGTCATGGGTTTCGATGTGGATCCTACACTCACATGAGGGCTACTGCCTGTAACTGGCAGTAACCAACTAGCTTGGAAGGTGCCTTTGGTGTCACTGCTGAAGTTGCAGCCTTGTCTCCCCTGTGGGTGTCTGGGTATCTGTCAACATAGTTTAGTGTGCAATGATGGAGGACCAGTCCTCCAGAAGAAGGTAATGGGCATGTGCCTGTTTTAGTTAGCAGGACACTAACCTGCCTGAATCTCCTTGGTCTGCAGTGGTGGGTACAGCCTTTTTTTTTTCTTTTTTTTTTTTTTTTTTTTCCCCTCTCTTTTGGCTGATAACGTGAAGCTTTTCATAAGCTCCCTTACTTGGTCAGGGTGAGAAAAGGCTGTCTGTATCCATACTCATCAAAGTCAGCAGAGGGACTTTCATGTTTGCCATAATCCCTAGTCTTTGAAAAAAAAAAAAAAAAAAAAAAAAAAAAAAGCAACAAGGCCAAGTACAGCAGCTCCCTGTGGTTCCTCAGAGCTGTGGGATGAATCACTGCTGTCCAGTCACTGCCTATGTCCCCTGGGGAATTCCTGCCTAGCAGCTTCCAGCTGACACTTGGAGTCCTTCCCTGACCTGCTGCAGTCTGGTAGGTGCCCAGGGCCGGGCTACTGGGCAGCCGGTGTGCCAGCTCATCCCAATATGCTCCTTCTGGGAAGACACAAGGTCTCTGTATTCTTTGACCCTGTTGCTTGTTGTATTAGGATATTAATTTCTGCTCATGTATAAGATAGAAGAAGGAACATTTTTCAGGCTTTTCATATAAATTCTGTTTGTTCTTTTTCCACCTGCAGGTTACTGTTCAGCTTTTCTTGTAATACTTAGAACAAAGTGAGGAAGTGACGATGAACCCTGAAGCCGTATAATTTCATCTAGAAGTCTATTTAAAAAATAAAACAGCCTCCAAAAGAGGAACGTGCTAATTAAATTGACTAAGAAATTATCAAGACAACATTGAGGAGAAGGAGAAAGAGATTCTGAGAACCTCATACAGTACCCTATGGTCTCTGAGGGCTCAGTCACAAAAGTGAAACAAAATCCTGTAATATATTGTTTTGACAAGTGGCAGAGCTCCTGAGCTGGGAGAAAACCAAGATGAGGATCTTGCATTTGTCAGTACTATTTGTTTTTCCCAGGAGGTAGCAGTTACCTTGGCAGATTAAAATCTAGAAAAATGCTATCTCTAAAGCTTAATAAAAAAATGCTCTCTCCCATTTCATGAAAAAAGGAAACAAAAATTCTGAGTCACTGAAAAAGGCAAGGAGAAAAGTGCTTAAAATTAGACTTGTCTTTGTAAATTGTTTTCCTTAACAGGTGGAAGTAGAAAATTGGAAACATTCTCAGCCATGAACTGGATTATCCATTACTGTCCCAAAGCTTATCTTGTCTTCTCCCCTTTCATTCTAGTTAGCCCTAGGAATTTCAAAGTGCTCATGCTCCCCAGATGAATTTGTTTTCCTTGCTTTGTGTCTGATTCCTTCCTAGCACTTGAACAATGTACTTTACTTGCACGGCCCTATTAAATCTAATTGCCCCTAGCTAAAACTTCAGTCTTTCTTGTTTCCAGTGAAATGACTGTTTGGAGCCTTTCTGTTCAGGAAGCTTTATTTGTCTTTCACTTTGTGCACTGAGAAGTTTCTTGTCCCCTGAATAACTAATTACGATAGTTTTATGAACTGCATGAAGCCTTCAACCTGCTGAATTTTAATCGAATGTGAATTTACTCAAAGCTCAATTTACTTTTAGGAAAACATTGCACAGCTTCCTAGCGAATGCTATTTTGTCAGGCGTGGCAAGCTAAGTATTTTGCCTCTGGCTGCTACAGCAGGTGTTTGCATAGGCATTCTTTATGCATAGGATTTTCTAATCTGAAAATTATTCTACAAAATTCACCCTTCTGTCACCTGGCGCAGTGCTTTGATAGACAAATATTTGTCAAGCTAATTTTAATAATGCTTAATATTGCATTGCTTTTTTGGGTGTTATTAATTTGTGGGAAAATTATTCCTGTTTTATTTTATCCTTCTATAGAAGCAGATAGCAACTTCTTATCATAGAATCATAGAATACCTAAGATTGGAAGGGACCTCTAGAGGTCATCTAGTCCAACCCCCCTGCACACGCAGGGCCACCTAGAGCACGGGCCACAGGGCTGCATCCAAGCGGGTCTTGAAGATCTCGAGAGAAGGAGACTCCACAACCTCTCTGGGCAGCCTATTCCAGTGCTCTGTCACCCTCACAGTAAAGAAATTCTTCCTTAAGTTCCCGTGAAACTTTTGATGCTTCAGTTTGTGGCCATTTCCTCTGGTTCTGTCAGTGACCACCAGTGAAAAGAGGCCAGCCCCATCCTCCTCAGTGCCTCCCTTGAGGCACTTATAGACACAGATCAGGTCCCCTCTCAGCCTTCTCTTCTCCAGGCTGAACAGGCCCAGCTCCCTCAGCCTCTCCTCATAGGGCAGATGTTCCAGGCCCCTGATCATCCTAGTCGCCCTGCGCTGGACTCTCTCCAGCAGCTCCACATCCCTCTTAAATCACATCCCTCTTTATCACATAAAAATTTATATTAGAAGGGACTTCTGGCAGTCATCTGGTCCAGCCCTCCTGCTCAAATCAAGTCCAATTCATCAGGCTGCTCAGGGCCTTGTCCCGTTGAGTTTTGAGCATCTCCAAGAGTTGAGATTTTTGCAGCCTATTTTAGTGTTTGACCACCCTTAGGGTGAAAAAAAATCATGATCTAATTGAAATTCCCTGTGTTATAACTTCTACCTGTTGCTTCTTGTTCTGTTCCTGTGCTCCTCTAAGAAGAGTTTGGTTTAGTTTACTCTGCAGCTGCTGACTGTAGCTGCAGCTGCCAATAAGATCTTCCCTGAGCTGGCTTTTCTCGGGAGTGAAGAAACTCAGCTCCCTCAGCTTCTCGTGTATCCTGGGCTTCAGTCACCTGTGCTTCTTGGTGGACCTGCACTGCACTCATTCCAACATGTACCTTTCTGGCATTGGGGTATCCAAGGCAGAATACTCATGCTAATACAGCTGGTATGAATCGGCCACCTTTGTCCCAAGGTCCTTTTCTGGAGAGCTGTCCCCTAGCCTGTACTGCTGCCTGTGCTTATTGCCTTCTATGTGCAGACTTGTTGTTTGCCTCGGTGACCTCTGAGCTTGCCCAGCTGCCCCTGAACTTGTTGACTGTTCCCCCATCATCCGTGAGCTAGCTGTGAGTGCATCCATCTTGCTGTCCACATCTCTAAGAAAGATGCCAAACAGTTTTGGTCCCAGTATCAGTTCCTGACGGGCACTGCCAGTTACTAGCTGCTAGGTGGACTTTGTGACTGATGATGAGCCTTTGTGCCTGGCAGTCCAACCAGTTTTCAGTCTAGATATTCATCCAAATAACCATCTTAAGCTACTGTGTTCTGAAGCTGGTAATCTTTGGCACTTACATTTTTGTTTGTTTTTTTCCAGCTATAAAAGCTGTATTATGTGAGGGGCCTGTTTTTGATACTTTATTCTTTGACAGGCAGGTGGAGGTGAGCATAGAGCCTCGCTTTCCACTGAAGAGAAACGTGGTTTTGGCCAGTGGTTCACCATCAAGGAGGCGATGAAGGAAGGAAAATGATTATCTTATCTGATGGGGTAATGATATTATTTTTTAAAGGAGCAGTTGAGAGAGCCTCTGTAAAGTGAGTCCTTGGAAAGCCGAAGAAGTGTTCAAGAAACATGTAGATGAGGCACTTAGGGTTAGGTGGTTTACCAGATGTCGTGGTGGATTTACGGTTGGACTTGATGATCCAGCCATAGTGAGAGGCCAAGATGGTCTTTTCCAACCATAATGATTCTATGATTTTAAGAGTCTGTGCAAAATCAAGATGTGCTTGTATTTGCTATTAATACATTTTGTATCCTCAGGTATATATTCTGGTTCGAGATGTCTGCACCGAGGTTGATTTCTAACAGGACCTCCCAACAGGCCTTGTCTAACTCTGATTACACTTGGGAGTATGAGTACTATGAGTATGGACCAGTGTCATTTGAAGGCCTCAAGGCTCATAAATGTAAGTTCAGTAGAGACAATAGTTTAGCTGAACTTTCTCATTTTAAAGTTTCTCTATTAATTTGTGACTGTGACTGTTCTATAGAAATCTCTCTGCTAATTTTGTGAATTCACAGCTATTAGAGTTTTTATTCTATTTTTTTAGAGTATTGTAATTTGTTTTTTATTCTGTCTTTTTATTAAGTGTTCCTATGAATAGGAGCACTTTTTTGTTTGGGAGGGCTAGGGAAGGCCTTGGTAGAGATTTATCCATATTGAAGAATCTTAGACTATTACAAGCTGTTTCTAGCAGTAAATGCAGCCCCTATTGCCTCTGGTGACTACTTTGTACAATCCATGCTGCTCTATCAAGAAGTTCTGGTAAAAGTTAAGAGGTATGGTGAGCAGGATTACTTTTTTTTTTTTTTTTTTGGTAGAAAATGTATTAAAAGTTTTAGAAAGCTTTAAAACACAGCCAAGAATTTCTTTTTCAGCAGAAACTTCTGTAAATAGGTCATGCTTCAGAGAAGCTTGCTCAATTCAGTGTCCTATTGATACTGGAATTGTTAAACTACTGTACAATTAAAAAATGGAGGAAAAGGACCAGAGATGAAAAATATAATTCACACTGGGGAAGAGGAGCCCGCCTAGTACATTCAGTAGCCCAGAAAGGCTGAGCTCCTTTGGCCCTGTACAAGAGCCAGGAGGTGGTTACAGGGAGGTTCTAGAGGAGATTGAAAGAAAGCTGTAATTCTTAACATTTTTAAAAGGCAAGAACTAGCGCAGGAATTACTTTTTGTGCAATGAGCTATACTTTACCACTCCAAATTCTGATTACTGCCTATAGTGTTAGAAATGATAGGCACTTGAAAAAAAGTGGCGTAGCTGTTATGTTCCTAATCTATATTCCATTCTTGGCACTTAATCAGAGACCAAACCTGATTACAAAGGTTACTGATTACAAAGTTCAGCTGTGCTGCTACATACACTACTTTTTGGCTCAGTATGTCAAAGGGTGATGGGAGAAGACAAGGCCTAAATCGAAGTTAACTGGATTGCAGAAAGTCTTGTGGCAAAGCAGCTCTTGGATTGCCTGTGGAGTGCCTGTTAACGCTGGGCGCGGCAGCTCAGCATCACTGCCTGCCTGTGCCCATCCTGGAGCAGGAAGGGTCTGCACAGCCTTTACCAGGGAGTGAGATGGGAGAAAAAATAGCCTTTTTCAGGTGAAACTCAATATATTTTAGTTATGCAGATTGATTTCTGAATACAAATTTTGAGAAAACAATGTGCAAGAATACACATTATGAAAAAAAGGTAGGGGTTGGGAGATCAAGGTGCGAATGCCACAATGTTTCCTCTAATATACAACTTTTAAAAATAAACAGAAAAGTTTGGATAATTTGTACCTAAAGGATAATTTGTACCAGAATGAAACACTGAGGAGATTTCTGGCCGCCACCTTAGTCCTAAAGAAACGCAGAGGGTGCCAGCGAGGCAGCAGGCAGCTGGAAGTGTCAGCAGCCGCAGTAAAGGCAAAGCAGACATAGCTTTAGGCGAAGTGAACGTAAGAGCGCCCTCTGAAGGGAGAATAAAACAGTCCAAATCACAACTCTGGTGGGTTTGTTGTTCATGAGTTCTGCAAGAATACTTAATGCTAGCAGATGTCATTTCATGAGAAGTGGGGGTTTATCAGACAGTCTTGATTCTTCCTCATTGGTGAGTAAATGAGTTTTGTTGAAAGATGTAAGCTGATCGATATAACATATGTGTATATTTTATATGCTTTAAAACACCTTACTTGATCACTCTTAACATTCGGAGTAGCACAGTTGCATATCTTGAAGCATGGTAGGGTGATTGAGAGGAAAAGTGGTAAATTGTTTAATGGGTATTTTGCTTCCAAGGTAAAAAATTGCAGGTAATGCAAACTATGTAATGGTAAAAATGATGATTTGCCGTGTATTAATACAGCTAAATGCAGGATGTATCTGAAACAGTGAGTACAGGCTATGCTTATAGAATGAAACGTATTTTTGGAAGACAGTGATTCTGAAAAGAATTTAGAGTTCATAAGGCACAGAATTATAGGCACAGCTATCTGCAGCTAGTTAAATGGGAGAGTAATGAGTGTCCTGTACTCATCATAGAGACCTATTCTTAAATGCCTCCCCGCCTTTTCTTATAAAAGATGTTGAGAGGCGGAAAAGAGAGAGAGAGAGAGAGGAAAAAAACCCTTGCAGTGAGGGACCTGAAACTTAACTTCTTTAGCTCACTGGAAAAGGGATTAAGGAGTTACTTGATTGTGATAAAGTATTTTCACAGGGAGAAAATGTCAAGGTGCAGCAGGCACTTCGACTTCACAGGTAAAAAGCAAATAGTTTGATTTCCAGTTTTCAGCCCTGCCTTTAACGTGGAAGATACTTCCCAGTGGGAGTATGATTAACCACCGGTGCTGAGGACTAGGCAGGAAAGCTGATTCCTTGTTTTAGTCCTTCACAAAACTGAGTATCCAACATACCGACTAAAGTCCTGCTACCAAGGGTCAGAGAGATAATCAAGTAGCTTTAAAGCTCATGTCGATCTTTGAGGCTCAGGAGTGGCTGCGTAATGAGAGTTTGGGAGTCTGAGGTAGACTGGATACCTGTCCTGACCCAGACTTCCCTCTTGCTTGTCTCAATTTTGAAATTCTACAGTGCAATTTTTGAGTGTTTGCATTAACAAAAAATAATTGACTACATCAGCTATATAGCAAGAAGGGGTTTCCACTAAAGCCAAATAACCCTCTCTTCTATATTCTACCATCTCAGTTGTGTCCAAAACAATATTTGGGGATAGTTCAGTTGTTACAAAGGGAGCTGCTCTCATTTTACTAATGAAGAGAATCCTCCTCTCCTTCAACTAGTTTCTGGTTTATCCATGCATCAGTAAAATTAGTAATTCCATCCAAAGCAGGAGCTGCTTAAAACCAGATGAGGATAAATCTGATTATTACTGCTTGCCATCTCTGTGTTTGTTGTGAATAAGAAACAGAGTCCTTAGGAATTTGTAATCATGCTTCACATGGAAGAGAAATTCCTGCAAATATGTGTGAAATATTGATCAATTTGTTTCCTCTTTTTCCCCAGATTCTATTGTGATTGGATTTTGGGTTGGTCTTGCAGTTTTTGTCATATTTATGTTCTTCGTCCTGACCCTGCTGACAAAGACAGGAGCACCACATCAAGAGTAAGTCTG
Source organism: Crypturellus undulatus (assembly GCA_013389825.1). NCBI lineage: Eukaryota > Metazoa > Chordata > Aves > Tinamiformes > Tinamidae > Crypturellus > Crypturellus undulatus. Next base: position 44,474 of record VWPW01032756.1, on the reverse strand, counting down.
AAAACTCTGCCTTAACAAATCCAGCCTGGAGAGTGGAGTGTGTGTTCTTCATCAGCCCCCAAGCAAGTGGTGACAGTGTTGATACTGTGCACAGGCTAATATTTTCTTGTTCTCCACTGTTCTTATGAATGAGTGGCAAGTGTCTTTATTTCAAATAATCTGTGTTCCAAGTGCTTCCAGGAGAGCAGTTTTGTCAAGTGTGTCTTAATGTATTACCCATTCTGCAGCACTGCTGACAGTTTGTGGAAAAAGAAAGGGCTGGCTAGTCTGTGCATGTCTTCATGCTAGAGGAAGGTGGTAGCTAGATCACCAAGCACAAATGGCTTTAGATTGCTCTTTCGTCAAATAAATGGGGTAATTCTGGGTTCATCTTTTCGTGGAATAGAACAGAGAAACATGGATGTTGGCAAAGTAGATACACAAATTCAGAAATTTAGGTAAGGAGGCTGCAGTCTTGAAAGTTTTGGCAGTTTTAGCATCTTTATGTGTTCAAGAGCAAAATGCAGATATCGACAGTAGTAAGAAAGTCCTCCCTTAACCCTGCAGTTCTTTCTTAGTGCTCCTGAGGTTCTGCTGAGAAATTTCTGTTAGTGCCGAAGTCCATAACAGCTCCACACTTGATTAATGCCAGAGCCCTCTGAGAATCACAGAGAAGGCCTTTCTTGACTGCTGTCAGGCCTCTTCCTTGCTTCTGAAAGTCTGGGCATTAAGCTGTTGGCATAGCATACAGACTGTCAGGGACTCCTCTGAGACAATTTGAAACCACTTCTCCCCTCAGGCTCACATCTCACAAACCAGAAGTGTAAAGATCCTCTCTGGGAGATGAGATTGCTTGCAGGCAGACAGCAATGATGAGAAGCTGATGTCAAAAGGCAGTTTGTTTGTGCTTGTCACTTCCTAAAGCAGCTTGCCTCTCTCTGCATGTAAACTGTCTAAAATACCATGTAATAGCACATCCCTGGAGGCATAGCCTTATCAAGGTAAGATCTACATATGTCACGAGTCCTTTCCTTGCTTCTAAAGTTTTGCTTCTGTGAAAAGAGAGGCAAATGAATTTGGCTTCCCAGAATTGGTTTGCTTGAATCATTTTATGGATGGTATTTTTGCGTGCCTTACATATTATCATATAGTAACTAGACCCTGCTCCCAAGTATATTTAGAGCCTAGAGTGCTGCCTGTCATGGAAATCTTCTTGGTGGTCTGCATATCTTGTGAGTGTATCCTATGTGAATAGTGAATGATGGGGAAGAGATGATTGAAATACGTGACTGCATACTATATGTAAAGTGTTTGTGAAGCCTTTGTCTTTGGCTATGCAAGTCCGCCAAATGAGACTCATCTGACTTCATGTGACTTTGATGTTGGCCTTGCTTTAAACAGTGCATTGGACTAGATATCTCCAGAGATCCCTTCCAAACTAAATCTCAATATGATTTTTGTTTAGACTTTTTTTTGGGAGGGAGAGTATTTATTTTAAATTTCCTTTTCTACTTTGGGGACTCTGTGTGCTTGTGTGTGTGCAGAGTTGGTACATTCAGTGCATTTGAGCACTGTTTTTTGATAACCCAGTGGTCTCAGTACTGGAAACAGTAAATTTTTCGATGTTCTGTAAAGGCAGTGAAAACCGATGTAGTCTCTTAATTTTGATACATATTTAAGAAGCTTGAGAAGAGCAATACCTACCTGTAAGACTGTGGATTTAGTTTGCCTGCATCCTTTCTGTCTCTGTCCCTGACTGGATTCTTCATGACTCATGCTTTCATTAGTGCTGCAACCCCATTAGAAGCAGATGTTCATGTTCCCTAAGGCTTGGAAGAAAGCCAGCCTGACTGACAGACACATTTTTGACTTCAGTGAGCCTGTTAGGCTGCTCTTGAAGGTCCCATTAATGTGAGAGGTAAATGTAACTGGATTCAGTTGGATGGATCCAAAGTACCGTACTGAGATTTTTCTAGTATTACCTTTTTCTCAGTATAAAGGGGTCTGATGGTATGTTTTTTTCTAAAATTGTACAAGATGTGCAATGCTGAGCTCTCTACGCTCTCACCGTAGAAGTAAGGAGTCATATTGTGGATGGGCAGAGGTAGAATTTCTATCAGTTATGGAAATGATACCCGTTGCACTTTCTCCTTTCCTGCTTTTGCATATTAGTGTGTGTAGAACATTATCTTAGCAATCAAAAAATATTGTTTCCTTTTTACTGTATTTATCCTTGCAAATGATTTTGCTCCTTCATTCAGGAGAAGACAGGATGCTGGTTTTGTCTGTGCTTTTAAAAAATGGCCTTAAGAAAACTGTATTTACAACCTGTGAGTCTATTCCTGTCATCTCTCTGTACAAAATATTGGCCAATGTAATTATAAAGCTTCTTAAAGCTATTGAGACAGGTTAAGTAAGTAGGTGTACTAATGGCAAAATGATCATTTTATGATTTTTATTTCTTTTAATTAAATTGTTAAGTACACTGGGATGATATCCACTTAGGAAAACTGGCGATTCATTGAAACAAAAGCTTTTGCTACAGAGATATATTTGTGTTTACTGTAACGTACTCAGAAGGTTTCTCAGCTTCAAGAACAGAATTTCTGTATTAATACTAAGATCTTCTCTAGATTCCCTTTAGGATGTCAAACCCTGCAGGTTTTGGCGGGTTGTGTGCTTATTCCCTTTTAGCTTGGCCTCTGTGCTCAAGGTTGCTCAAGGGAGCGCTGAGAGAAGTATTTGAGCTCTAGAAGAAACAAAATGCACTCAAGTCCTGTAGGCAGAGTCCAGAGCCTGATATGCACTGCAGGGGACTTGAACCCAGCACTGTACTCTGGAAAACTCTGGTAGAGGGAAAGCTGCTCATTGGGAATTCTTTTCTTGTTTTATAGGTGTTGTGAAAAGATACAAATTGAGGTCATTCTTCCTAGACTTTTCATGGTTGCTTTTTCTTCTATGCTCATTCATCAGCTCCTGTGTCTGTGCCACAACACTGTATAAACAGATTTGCAAAACCATATATGTAGCTTGCACTGAGTAGTGATTGACTGAGTGGCATTAGAAATACATAAATATGTAAGATTACTGCAGTTATTAGTCCATCTTTGTTGTTGCGTTGTGGTGTATATACAGTAGACTATTAGGTACTTGTCTGTGTTTCATCCATTTAAATGTTGTGTTTCTACAAACTGCAATTTGAAATGCACAAGCTGAATGTTGGCTGCATTACACCCTTTTTTAACCTGCAGGACTCTTAACAGTGTTAGCATTTGACCAACTTCGAGGGCTGTTAAGTTTTGAAGACTGTATGTCAGTAACTGCTGATTTTGTGACTATATAATCCTTATGTAATGAAAGTCAGTTAGCATTTGAAAAGCAGAGATCATTATAATTAGAGATGGGCTGAAAGACTGGAATGGTTTGTATTCTGTGAACACATTGCTGTTAGGGATTGATTCCTTGCAGGCCCAGGAGTTGCTGCCATTTCTGATGCATTTAAAAGGCAGTGGAGGCTTTCTGAGATAAGTGGTGAAAAATCTGACACACTTTCAGAACAGAGTGTTTTTTTAGGGTAAATAGCTCATACAATTTAAATTGCAACATGTAGTAAATGACTCTTGAGTCAGATACTGGACTTCTGAAGGTGCGTATGACACCTGCATTTAACTCCCTGCAGTCTGTGTAGCAGTTAAGTTACTCTAAGTCTTTCTATGCTATTACCACAAAGCCATCCTGGCAAAGATGCCTTAGTGCCCTGAGCTCGTTCTTGCCTCGCGCTTAGTTATTCAGGATTCATGCACAAGTCTGGGTAGACTGGACCTATTTTGAGCTAAGAGCTCTAGAAACCTTTAGAAACGTGTGTCAAGATGGTGATCCTGGCCTGGGATCCTGAATTTTTAATCCTTGCAGTCTTTATAGTAGTTCTTAGTTCAAGCTTTCTTGGAGCACTATTTGTCATTGAAGTCACTGGAAAAGGACAGCTTGATGCCTGGACAGCCAACCCTCAACCTGTGCTTTTAATGCCAGCAGGGCTGCCCTGACCTCTCAAGGTTTTCTTCTGTGAAAGACTTTTTTCAAAGTGTTCTACAAGCCCTTTTTAAAAACAACAACAGTAACAAAAACAAACAAACAAAAAACAATGTATTATTCCTTCAGAGGAAATGCTGAAGAGTATTTCATACATATTACTAGAAGTCCCATGTAAGAGTTTTGGCATTGGTTACTTTTTGCCATGGCAAGTTATCACCACAAATTCAGATTTATAGTAGTTTCATCAGAAAATCTAAAATAGTATAGATTTTTCAAGCCTATTGTAGATAAACTGTTGATTTCCTTCCTGCTTATGTTGCTTGATAAAACTTTTATTTGCTGTGAATGCCAATAATTCCATTTTGATTCCTACAGTACTTTTTCTTTTTTTCTCCTCCCTAGCAATGCAGAATCTTCTGAAAAAAGATTCCGCATGAATAGCTTTGTGGCAGATTTTGGAAGACCTCTAGAATCGGAGAGAGTATTTTCTCGTCAAATAGCTGAAGAATCTCGGTCGCTTTTCCATTTCTGCATTAATGAAGAGGAACATTTGGACAAAGGAAAGCCAAGTCACAGAGGGATGAGCCTGGAGGGTAATACTCACTTCCAGGAAGTGCCCAGGAGTAGTGGAAGACTTGAGGAGGACCTAAATTGTCTTACAAAATTTAACATTCCAAATTTTGTGAATACTGAGCAGAACTCTTCACTAGGTGAGGATGATCTTCTCATCTCAGAGCCACCTATCATTTTAGAAAGCAAATCTGTCATGCAGTCTTCCCATCAGATCCTTGACTGAGGTAAAAATTGAAGGTAAAAATTCCCATTAATTAGGGATTGAAAGCCTTTTGGTTGTTCTAACAGAAGCTATTCAGACCTGTGTGCATGTATCATGCTTTTTATTGTGAATCCTGGCTGTACTGACTACTGTTTAGACCAGAAGTAAAATACTGAATGCTTTACTCTGGTGTCTGCAGTCCGAGTCCCTTTCTCAACATTGGTTTTGCTTCCTGCTTTTTTGTTTTTAAATGACTGTTCATATCCAGCTTCCTAGTCCCATAATGATTTGTGGCAACTGTAAAAGCTGGAACCTGGCTTTGGGGGGGATGTGAAAACTCTCCTTGGCGAAGAAGAGTGTAAACTCAAATCAAGACTGAAGCAAGGAATAAACAGGCAGCCCTTGGGGCCTTCTGCACCTTCTGCTACCCTCACCAAGAATGACTGAAACCATGAGCAGCATGGTATTTCTTGCCTGGCATTAGTCCCTGCTTCTGATTCCTAGCTCTGTTTAGAGTTTACAGAGCACCCAAAGGGACTGCTTTGCATATAAATTGTTAAACTATGGTGTTTGCAAAATGCTCCTACCATCTGCTGATGAATAAAAACAAAATTGGGTCCTGTAGATATGGTGTTTCAGCTTGAAGTTATGATAGTCGCACAGTGATGACCTGGAATTTGTGTTCTACACAAACATCAACTTGATTTTATTGCCTCTGTGAGCATCTGATTTGCTAAGTGCAGGATTAGCAAAGTCACGGAAAATCAGATGGAAGTTTTAATTTTTTTTTGCCCATAGAATTACTGTCTGCAAATTGCAAGGGTGTGGTAGGCTGGGCCTTTTTGGCTCTGAAAAGTACCATTTTTTGAGCAGTGGTTGTAGAGAAGGGTGAGGAGGCCAGTGAGGTGTTTTGAGAGCCAGTTCCAAAAATGTAGTTGAGTGGTGCTCACTCCATCATCTCTTGGTGCTCAGTTGGGATAGCACTGCAAGAATAGTTGTTCTAGGGAGAGCTTGTTAAGGAAATGAGTATGTGGGGTTTTTTTTGTTCTTTTTTTTGTTTGTTTTGTGTGTGTTTTTAAGACAAAAGGTCTGAAGCATAGCCAGTTCTGGAAAGTACTGCTCAGCTTTCTGCTGAGCCATGGAGCTGACAAGTGGTCTTCGAAAGCACGCACATGGGATGCAGAAGAAACGAGTTCAAAGCCTTTGCTGGGCTGAAGGGTGTGCTGCAGGAAGCTCCTAGCTCAAATCAAACTAGTGGACTCAGGATACTTTACCTAATCTGTTTTTCTTGCAAATAATCTGCTTTGTGTACATAGCAGTGCTGAATTTTTCGTTCTCTTTCATTCAGCAGCTGAATAGGGCGAACATACATACAGAGGGAAAGAAAGAATGCCTCCTCACTGTTATAAATCACTTGCACCTACCTTTTCTCTTTTCAAGCATAGTTCCTTGCAATGCTTCCCTGTACTTACAGTAATGGGATTACTGTTAAAGGAAAGCAGAGGCTATTTAAAAAAGAACAAATCATTGCTGAAAGTACCCTTCCCAAGGAAGGCTGAAGGATCAATGTCTGGCTGTGTCATCCTTCCTAAAGCACAGAAAAGTTCTCTCTTTTACAGTAAATGGTTAACAGTGAGCAGAAGGGTTGTAGCTTTTCTCTCCCTAGATGAATCCCTGCCCCTTTCCTTAGCACTTTTTAAATCCTGTGCTTTGGCTTTGGTGGATCTTGCTGTGCCACTTGCTCCCTTGAACGCTGTGCTGAGCTCATGGTAGTCGTAGCACTGTGGAGGCCAGAGGCCATGCGGCCCTGGGCTCATCTCCCTGCAGGCAAAGTCCAGGTGGGTCCTGACTTCCTCTGGGGTGTTCTCCAGTAAAGTCAGAAAGTCTTCAGCTTCCCCTTTGCAACATCAGCACTTCATAGTGCTTTCAATCCCAAATATTTTAAAATACAGTTTTGGAATAGACCCGGCCTTTCATTGTGGGGAGAGAGGGGGAGCTGTGTGTGTGTGTGTGTGTGTAATGATTATTCATGTTGCCAGAAACATCTGAAACCCTAGTGCAGTTGGCCCTGTCTCTGCAAAGACTCCCTGCTGGTTCGAACAGTTTGGTTGTATTTGCTCAGTTTCACAAATCTACAAGTGTTCAATTCTTCTGAGCAAGGCAGCTGCTCCTAGGGAGGGAGCTCAAACAAATATTAGTTGCCTCATGATTAAGCCTTTGTTTGAATTTGCAGATTTTGGGTGATGCTTTTCTCTCAAACAAACTCTGTTACTTTTGCTAAATGCTGTTCCTACAGGCAACTTCTGTGCATGTGATCTGCTGAACAGAAATACTGCTTAAGAAAACTTGTGCAGAACAGCATTGTTCGTTAGTTGTCTCTTGCTATCAGGGAATGAAGCATCTCACTTATAAACCATTCCTCCCTCTGCTATAACCAAGAGCTTTGTTCCTCATCATGGTGGCTTTGCTTTAGGTGCAACTGCTGCTTTGGGGGAGACAGGAAAAGCAGTAATGCAGATGAGGGTTGGTCACACTGCCTAGATAAAATCATTAAGGGATAATACAAACTTAAACACATGTATTTCTAGTATTCTTCTGAAGCATGGGCTAGGGCTGTGAAGGGACCTACGTGTTCAATACCTGTTTTTTTTTCCCTGATGCATCTTAGGTTCCTCTCTTACTTTGTCTTTACAAATTCATTTAAGCTGCTTCCCCACACCTCTACCAGCAATATACAGCCTAATTCAGATGTTGCTCTGTGTCTGCTTTAGAACAGCAAAGGCAAAACAGAAACTTGCTGCAATTTTTCAGGAGCAGTTTTTGCAAAGCTCTACTTACCTATTAGTTTGCATAACGAACAGAAGCTTTGTCTTACAGAGGTGGTACTTTGTGTGACCTTGGAGAAGGTGCTAAAGTAGTAAGATGCCAGCAAAAGACGAAGTAATGAAAAGTGTTTTGACTGAGGTAATTATTTAAACATAATACTCAGAATTTATGCTTGTTATACTTCATCCTTGAAAATGAAATTATTGATAAGAGGTTGGGCTATCTGTGTGTTCCTTCTTGATGGGTCCTTCTCAATATTCACTAGTTTTAAATACATCACCAGGGGTAGATGTAATGCATTTAATACATAACAGGAACAGCTGTGCTATGTATGTAACTTTGAAGCAGGGGCACTTCCAATAAACTGCCCCATCCTCCTATGTTCTGCATCTATCAATCACATCTATGTGTAGTGTGTTCCTTCTTAACAGAATGTGGTGGGTTAAGTCCTGTATTCTAGGNCATTTTGCTACAGCATGGTTAGAAACTGAACACAAAAGCCATATACCTGGGCCCCAGGGCAGGGGCAAAGGAAGAGTTTAGTAAGTAAGTAAGTAAGTGAGCGAGCTATTCCTCCTTCCCCACACAGCCCTGGCCCTGAAAGAGGTACTGCCATGAGGCTGAGCCAGGGGCTTTACTCTTGCTACCCTGTTACCTGTACAAAAGACTAATGGTTTCAAATCAGAGTTGCCCCAGGAGCTTTCTGAAATCTGTCCAGGAGTCAATGCAGTATATTTGACCCATCCATACCATCCATTCTTTCCTGTAAAACCTGAGCAGCACTGGTACTCCAGGTACACAAAGCAGAATTCCTTCTTTTACAAGCCAGTTAAATGGTAGATTTAATGGCAAGCTTTAAGATGTAAATACACTATCAAACAGGTTAACACAGAGGAAAGCTTTATCTGTTACATTTGTTACATGAATAGTCTGGATAAGCATTTCAGCAATGTGGGAAGGAAGAACACTGCAGGAGGCAGCTCGTGCTGCTCTGCACTCCTTGTTCTCCTCTCTGGAGACAAGGACCTCCTCAAATCTAGGGCAACAACTTACTGCACTCAAGAGCTGCTAGATGTCCTAAAAGTATCAAATAGGATGAATGAAGTTCATTACATTCTTAATGCAGATGATGCTGTTTGTTTTAAACAAATGACTTACTTACTTCCAGCTCCCATGTAAGGAATGAATTTGTTAAGATTCTTCTTCAACCATTCACAATAATGCCTTCTGGAAATGTATAATGAAATAGTAGGGCAAGGCAAAAGGAAATAAAAAATTCTGTGGCTTTATAATAAAAATTCAGCTGTGTAAAAGTGTGTCCGAGTATACATTTTAGGAGGGATTTTCAGAAGAACCACACTTAGTGGTTCTTAGTTGAAGAGAGTAAAAACAGGGGAGCTGTTGTGTCACCTTCTGCTCTGCTCCAGAGCACTTTGCCCCTTTTGTACCTTTAAGACTACTCTAGAAGACTGATAATACCCTGTTTTAGCTGTTAAACTTTAACAACACTATCCTGTTATTTCACCTGCTCCAAACAACTACACCTACTCTAGCATTGGGTAAAGTGGCTTTAAGAAAAAAACGCTTCAGTAAATGTACGAGCAAATAAATGAAATATGCAGGCATGAAGATACCAGTAGGGATTTGTACACTCTAGAGAGTTCAGAAATAATACTTTCCTGCACCTGAAAATACTTCCCCTAGGGACGCATCAAGTTAGAGTGGCTCAAAACACCCTCTTCTGGTTCCATGCTTTATTAAAATGATGCACATACTGCAAACTGTATAGGAAATAAGTTGAAATAGTACAATTTTACCTTCTCATTTGCTAAACAGTCCCAACTCTTCATTATGAAAATGCAGCACACTCCATCCTAGCTGATGCTTCATATACAATGTCTAGTTGCATTTACTTACTTTATAAATATAGGCTTTACTTCATTATGTGTGAACAAAATCATCCATGTTAAAAATATTGAAAATAACAAGCAACCAAGATTATATTAAACCTAGTTTTTCCCATCCTTTTGTCTATATATCCTCTTCATATTTGCACATGTTCTTTCCCCCCTCCTCTTCTAGGCCCTGCAGTTGGTTTTTCTTGGTGCATGTACAGCCACATCAGTACAGACTGATAAGCTAAAATGTATTTTCATCATAGAAAGAGGAGCTCATGCTCTATGAGATGAAGAATACTGGTAACAGTATTTATATTAAAAATAGTAGCTAAACCAGCTCATGTTATTTAAATCTTTTATAAAGGAACTGATGCGACGTGAAGCTATAAAGAAGTCAGACATGTTCTATCGTGTCTGAAAAGTATAACATGGAATTTTTCAGTAGTAATTGAGTTGATGGTATAATTTCAGTCTTTGTAATATTTAAAAAAAAATAATTTTGTGCCGAACTTTATTACCAGCAAAATAAAATATGTACAATCTGAGTGGGGCATTAACCAAGGCGAATCTTCCTTTGACCAAACACAGTTTCGATTTCAGATGAAATCAGTATAGAATTCCACTTCCAAGTGTTACATTGGAGACTTGCAATAATGTTTTCCAGAGCAGCTTCATACACTGAAATTCTGCTTTTCTAACTCCAGTCACGTCCTCCAGCAGCCGTCTGTGAGGCCAGCCCCACCGGAGCTGGGCGCTGGAATCACCACCCCCTGGCGCTGCAGTTCCCGGAGCACGTCCAGCATCGAGTCCAGCTGCGCACGAAAGGCCTCCAGGTCGCGGGTCTTGCGCTGCGCCAGTCTGCGCCAGCGCTCGGCTTCCCGGCCCTGCCTGGCGTCCCCCACGTGCTGCTGGGCCAGTCGCGCTGCCTGCAAAGCGCACGCACCACCGTCAGCTGCGCTCGGAGCTCAACAAGCTCCTCACAAGAACAAACCACCTCATCACACTGAATGCTCACAGCCCAGGGCTGGTGCTAAAGGGGGACAATTTGCTCCAAATCGAAAAAACACAAATGTTTTCAAGTAGCTATAAATCCCATTAAATGCTTGCAGTAATGACAGTGGATTCATTACTGACTAAGGAGCCTCAGGAGATTTGGACTTACTTACTCTTTCCACAGCAGCGCTGAGAAGTTTGAATCTGTGAGCAAGGCTGTGTGTGTGTAGCAGAGAGCCCTCTGTATGCAAAACAAGCCTCCAAATTGGCACTTAAATGTGTTAATTAAAAGAACACTCTGCAGCAGAAACAAACCCCATCTAAACTAAATGTTCATGTGCAAGGTCCTGTGCTATTACTGTGCTATTAAAAAAACACATGAACTCTATGAATGGTCAGTAAATACTCTGTGGCACATATCCTGAGTTGTTGCTTATTCTAAATTATTCTCTTCATTATCAGTAATCTGGGGGGACTTGATCAGTGTCCCACTGCATATTTGGTGCCAAACTGGAACACACAAAACCCCAAGCTTAATGCGCAACATGGCTACTATAACTCCAGAATGATGCAATTACTTAGGAGCAATTCTGCTGCTTAGAATATATATATATATATATTTAATACTTTACAAAACATCTTAGGAAACACAGGTCAAGCCTGGATTTCAGAGGAGTTAGATCACAGGCCATGCAGCAGCAGACACTTTATAGAAACATTGAAGACGTCACCGTTCTTAATGCACACACTTACTTTATGCCCATTTTTGGGGAGGGGGGGAGGGTAGGGAGGAGGGGAACTTGAAACAATTAAACGTTTGATGTAAAAACCTAATTAATTCTCCAGCAAAGTAAAGTGTCCCAACCAACAACTACAATTCTGTGAAGAAAAATGAACTTCCTTGACATACAAGGACTGCAGAACAAGCTCCACAAAGAACTGCTACAGTTTCAATCATCTTCTAATCCCACTGCCCATTTTTGACTTCATCAAATTAGACAAAAATTAAAACACTGATGGAAGACACTGAAATATTTAAGTGATTAAAGTGCTGAGAAAGCCTCTATGGAATATAGAACTGTCTCTAGGATGATACAAAATCAGACAGAAATTCCCAGGATGTTTCATGGTGAAAGTGGTAGCAGAAGACGTGAGAATTAATGCAAAATTGTTCTGCTCATTCAAGTGATACAGCTACATATGTGCAGCTGTGTCAAAACCTAACTCTCAAACAACTATCAGAAATTTTTCTTAATCTGAAATTTTCAGTTTATATGGGATGAAACATCAATTTTGCTTAGAGTGTTAAAGAAAAGCATGTGGCAAACTGCTGTAAGATGTTTGTCTAATAACACAGATTTTCTGCATGGAGTTTCTAGGAATAGACATTAAAATCACACCTTAGTCAAGAAACACAGCTCAACCACCTAAGGATAGAAGGGGCTCCTAATGGTCACCTGCTCCAACCGGCTGCTTGAGGCAGGGCCTCCCCGGAGCAGGCTGGGGGCAGCCACAAGCAGCAGCCACCTGAGTGCAAGTCTCTGGTAACCACAGGTAACTCCACCGATTCGCACCCGAGGGCGCCACAACAGGAGCCCATCAGAAGGCGGCTTCATCAGAAGGTCTCCGGCCCCTGGAGTGTGCGCTCAATAGACCTGGAAGTGCTGCAGAAACCACAGCTCAGCCGGAACCTCCTCCTGGGGAGGCCGCAGCCGCACGCCCCCCTTTACCTTCTGAAGCTCCTGCTCTCTTTCTGCACGCCTGCTCTCCATGTGCTTGATTTTCTGCTCTAGGCACAAGAATTGCTTCATTTCAGGACTCTGCCTCTCCTTAGCTTCTCTCAGCTCTTCCGAAAGCTTTGCCACCTAAAAAATGAGATAAAAAACATATTGCTAAACACATGTGATTAAACTCCTTTAGTCTAATAATCTGCAGGTCAAATCAACTTACCCAGTGAATTGTAATTTCACAATCCTCCAGAAATTCTTAAAAAGTTCTGCTAGTTTATTCTTCTTTGCATGTTTCAGATAACTTGTATTTCTTTATTTAACTTAAGCCTTTTTTTGTCCAGTATCTTAATGGGCGTGTGTAATAGATCACATGGAAAGCCCTGAAATCCTCAGTCCTTTGCCAGAACCCTTAGTTCTAAAAGCCTGTAGCTGATCACAGCACCATCCTCGGGCAGGAGCACAGTGCTGCGCGGGTACCACCAGGGAAGGCTTATTCAATAAAAGATCTCCCTCCTTCTCTTACAAACACTGACTTTTGTATCGTGATTTCGCACAACAGAGTTGGAATTTTGCATCAATAAGTAAAATTGAAGGAGCTTATTGCGATTCAGATTAATGACATCAGGTACGCACTGAATGCACCCTGATGTTTCTTTCATTTGTTCTAAAGGAGGGCACTAAATAAGATTAAACATACTAAGTACTCATTTGTTTACAGAAAATAATTCATTTTAGCAATACTTGTGGTTAACCATTATACTATAAAAATAAAGTTAAACTAGTAATATATATCAAGGAGTTGTATTGTCCTCCTGAGCAGCAAGCAATAAAAATATTACTGGCAGCACCTCAGGAATGAGAAAAAAAAAGCATAAAAAGTCAAAAAGCTTGAGATAAAGACTCAGGAAATTTTTGCAATATTAACCTCAAAATGAAAACATGAGCAGGTGTAATTTTTAGATTATCAAAAGAGCAAATAGAAAAATAGGTACCTGTTTCAAAACAATATAAGTGAATTTCAGAAGAACTATGAGAATTCAACTTAAGCAAGAATATGCTCACCCAGATCAGGTTTGTGGTAACGAAGGATGAAGAAAAGGAAGACTTTGTTCTGAGTCTTTATGTATAATTAACAATGAATTAAAGTATCCTTTTAATAAACTCCTGGGGGCTGTTTCTTACTCACAAGTCTCAAAGAGGGTGTCAGTGTTTGATTTAACCTTCTGATCAATTTTCACACAGATGTCGGATGCTTTCATGAAAAAAATCAAAGGAGATCAAAGTATAATCTCCTATGACCAGTGTCACTTTCCTGTTCACGTTAGAAAATTGTATTGTATTTTCACATTTAACCCATCTAGAAATCAACAAATATCCTGTTTTTTAGACTTGTTTTGACTTGAAACTGTAAAAGAACAAAAACGAAGAGGATTTCTATGAGTATAATGTACTCCCACCCCAAATTTAGGAATACCTCTTTTTGTAGGAGCTCCTCTCGCATCTGTGAAATTAGAAGGGCTTCTTGCTGTCTCTGTTGCTCACCGATTTGCTCTTGGAGATGTTTTATTAATACCTACAAGATTAAAAAGATTCTTCATAAACACAAATACCCACAATAACATCTGAAAACTTATTCAGGAAAACTGCACACTAAAACATAACTAACGCTGTAGGAGTGCAGGTATGAGCTACGTACATACGGTGTACAGTCACTTGACGTGTCCAATAGCAGACACACACACAACACCTGAGACCAGCCTTCACCTGCAGTTCCCCGTCCTCAGGTAAAGCCAAAGCATCCGAATCCAGCAGCTCTCTCTCACTTTTCTACAACTACAAGCGGCACAATCTCGCTCCTGAAGCAGCACACCCTACTTCCAAGGGAGGCAAAGCGACCCCGCAGCTCAGAGCTGTTAAGGAGAGGGGGGTGTAACGCGTGCGCTTCGCGGCGCGGCACCTCTTGCGTGGAGATCCGGCTGTGCAGCTCGGCCACCCGCGCCGCGCACGGCGCCGCCGCCGGCTGCCGCAGCAGCCGCTCCACCTCCCGCTCGTGTGCGGCCTTCAGGGACGCGACGTACTCCGCCGTCTCCTCCTGCATCCTGGCAGCGGGAGAGCAAAACAACAGGCATAAGGCAGGCACGGGCAGTTCTTTGAGATGTCGAGAAGCTTCTGGTCTGAGCACGTAAAGGACCACGCGTGTTAACAGTGTGGAAAGCTTCGTGACCTCTGCCTGCAAGACACCCCCATCATTAACAAATGGGGGCAGCAGGAGGGCAGGATTCAGCGCCGCCTTTACAGGCTCTCCCTGCGGAGACAGGGAAAAGAGGCACTTCCCAAATCACAACCCAGCAGTTATATTTCAGGTATCTCTTTTAGGATAAAACGTGTTAAAGATGCCCATTACCCCTGCTTTGAGCGAAAGGGGAGCTAGAGAGACTAGGTGAAACAAAATTTCTGTTTGGCCAGGTAAATTCCAGGAAAGAGGGTCCCAGGTTGCAAGCAGGTACAGACAGCAATATTAACACTGTACAACACATGCAATGTTTAGACTGAGCTGCTTCTACTCAGAACTGTGACATTTTGGAGCATTGTAAACAGGATGAACATAAGCCTGCCCAGCAGAAAAACCGTGACAGCACGCTGCGCTGGAAAAACAGAGAGCAAAACATGAAGTTTATGGAGAGCCATTAGCCGTAGTACCTTTACATGACTGATACGTTAACATGTCTCATTACAAACCTGTCTCGGCCAGTACCTCACTAAGGTTTTTAAAAGAACACATCAAGCATTTACCTTCTTATATTATTTTCAGAATAAGCCAGTGTTGCTTGAGACTTTATCCTCTGCTGGTTCATTTCCAGAGACAGTCTTTCCAGGTCGTCTTTTAGACGTTTATTTTCCTGCAGAACTTCCGAGATACCGGCATTGGGAGCCTCCCGTGGCTGGCACTCTCCACCACCAGGGAAAGCTCCTGCCGAGGGCTCGCTCCTGCCGGGACCCCTCGCACCTCCTGCTAAGCTGTTCTGCTTCAAGTTCTCTGTAGAGTTCTCCTTATTAGCGGCTTTATTTCTGAAATTATCATCAGACAACATCACCATCCGTTCCTTCTGAAGTTTCTCTACAGTTTTTGTGAGGTTTTGTATTTCTCTATTCTTGGTGACCAGCTCTTGATTTAGTTTTAACAATCTCTCTTTTGCGTTAGCTTGTTTCACCTGAGAATCGGTTGATTGCAGGTCTTTATTTTCCTTTTTACTTCCAAGTGATAAATGTGAATTTTGACTTTTAAGATTTTCAATTTCAGACTGGAGGTTTTTAACAGTGACCTGATGAATCTCCTTTAGGTTTTGAAGTTCCTGTTCAAGCTCTGTAAAACTGGCTTTATTCCTGCTCAGTTTTGGTGATTCGCTCATGAATTTATAGGCAAGTAGTTGCTCGAGCTCTACAAGCCTTTGCTCGTACTGCACCTGGGAGAGGGGAGCAGAAAGCACTTTCCTCAGCCACACGCTCCTTACTACCTTTTTATATTATTTTCTAAAGATACCGCATACCTGAAGCAAGGTTTTACAACACAGGGTACACATTAGCATTACTAGCAACACTATGCTCAATCAGTTCAGAAACTAAAGCATTGTAGTGAATATAAATCAGCTGTAAAAACAGAATTACTCAACACATTTACTACAAATTCATCCTCTCACAATGAGAACAGCAGCTATGAGAATGAAAATTAGCATGAAACCCTCCATTTCGTTTATATATAATTTTGTCCTCTTCAGATGGTAATAAATTGCAGATGCAAATTAATATCTCACTTTACTGCCAAAAGAAATATCAAAAGAAATCTTTATCTTTGTTTAAAATTCCATTCTGCATCAGCCATATGTCAGCTTGCAATTATTACTGTCACATACTTTAAAAGTTACACTTCGGATTTTTTTTTAATCATCACAATAAATTTAACAGGACAGCCTGCTGCTGTTGCCTCTTTCCCCCCCGCTTTCTGAAAACAGAAGTATGAATTCAGAGAGACAGAATCTTTCTCCCTAGCAAGCTGAGGAAAAGCTGTCAGGATTTTACTTCTTACTAGCCCAGAGAGCCTCTGGCAGGCATGAGAAGTTACCCCCATGGGAAGAAAGAACAACTGACCAATATTTTCCTCTCCTTTTCATTAAGAGCCTGTGGAGTTTACCTTGACATAAAGTAAAAGGTCAAATTTAAACGCTTCCCAACACAAATTTTAAGACTTGCTATCAAATAATTTATGGATAATAGAATGATTAGTGTTCCTAGGCATTCTTTGTAGGAAAGAAAAAGTTTAGATGACTTCTGAAACAGCAGCCTTTGATACAACAAGCAATGAAGCAAAGGGCTTCTCTGACTCACAGGATGAAACCCATGTGGCCCCATCTGTAAGAATATTTGAATGCCCTGGGCAGTAAACACATCCTCTCAGTCCTCTAAACTAAGAATTGCAGTGCTATATGTGTTTCAGATGCAGTGCTATATGTTTTTCAGATGCAGCAGCCATTAATATTCTGGTCATAAATTTTTCTGAGCATTTTTTCCTTGAATATGGTCTTTGCCTTCAATTTTCACCACAGGTCTGTTTTAAACTCCACTAACCTCACAGCATCATTTGTGGCTACTCAATATGAATGCAACTTTTACCTTTATTTTCTGAAATTGTTGCTCCATAGCACGGAGACTCTTTTTAGCTTCATCATCTTTACTCTCCAGTTCTGTTTCTAACTTTTTTATTCTTCTCTCCAGAAAATCAATTGTGTTTGTTTTAGCTGAAAGATCGTTACTTTTCTCAGCAGCAGTAGCAGCATAAATCAAAGCAGGCAAAGAATTTGGATACCTTCTTTTTAGAATCCCTTCCATTTCTTTGATCTATCAAAAAGAAAATTAAGTTAGAAGTCAAAAGAGAAAATTCAGATGAAAAGCAAACTGAAGTGCAGCCACAGAATGCTAACAAGGGTAATCCACTAAAAACTGAGTGAAGACCGGGCACCAGAGATGCATATTTTAGGGCTTTTCAATATAGTGTTTTTTCACATTGCTTGCATTTACATTCTAAGAGGACTTTAAGATCAACTTTTTAAACTACATGTACATGTACAGAAGAGGATGTTAAGACTAATGAGTGTTTTGGAAAGTACTTATGAAAGTAAGATTGATTAAGCTCAGCTTGTTCAACACTAAATAAGCAGGACTTGCTATCTCTTACTCGCTTTTCCAACATCTTCTATTTAAACAGAATATCATTCTATTTTATATCAGATGGATCTTTTATTTATGTTTTTTAAGCATTAACAATATTAAAGGTCAAGACTTAAAATATTTATTGTTTCCTGAAATTAAATTCACACTTCCATATTCCACTCAAATTTTCAACTATGCTACAGAGATTTAATAAACGTTATTGATATTCTTCTCCCAACATCAGATTACGGTATGTTTTTATTTTATTGCATTTACAAATTTAAAGGAGATATTAATAAACATCTTATTAGAACATTAAGTTATGTATGAAGTAAATCACATTCAGAAAGTCTAGTAAACGTTGAGAGAGGTTAAGGCACAAGGTACAACTCCTTACTTGTCGCTCAAGATCCTGAATTCTTTTAGCATCTGCTGCTCTGTCCCTCTGACGTTTCTTCTGCTGCATGCACTGATCTCCAGCTTCAGTTCTGAGCTTCTCGACCTAGCCAATTTATGAGAAAATAAACGGCAATTTATATTCAGAGATACTTTGCTCTAACACAAAGGTACAAAAGTTTCAAATCAACATAGTATTATAATGGAAGCACCTACAACTTAAGAAGTGATAACAGTAATTTCTGAGTAATTTCTAATTTTTCTTCAGATTCCTAAACTAAGTTACATCTTAATATCAAAGAAGCTGAAACAAGTCACAGGAAGAGAACTTCAACTCAGGGGCACTCTTGTCTGAAAAGAGTAGATCTCTTGCTCCTTTTTCCCACCCTCCCAGAACACAGGTTTGGTTAATATGAAATAATGTAATGGACATTTGTCTTGCTTGAACACAGCATCAGTTAAGGAAATAGTTTGTGTTTTGCAGGGCTATGCTCCATGATGAGGTGCAGAAAGAACCAAAAAAAGGACAGTATGTCGTGCCTAAATAAATGCTGACTCAGGATCAAGGGAAGAAACTGGATAGCAGAAATTTCTGCTCTCCCATAAAAACCTGACCATGAAGACTCAAAGCTTCAATCTAAACTTGGGCTTCCTACCTGTATCAGCCACTGCTGTCACTGTACAGGCTTGTTACAGCTTGTAAAACTACAAGTATTCCTATCCTGGCTTCCCTCTGAGCAATGCTATGTTGGAAATGTGCCCAGAGCAAAACTTGGGGGCCAGCACAGAGGTTTTGACTCACTTAACAGCTTCTATGAGTTCAGCTCTTCACCATTTTCAAATATTAGCCTGTCCTGAGGAAAAAAAAAATATACAACTAAAATATTCCCTCTCACTCCTATAACCTTTTGCTGAGAGTTGAATAGGCACCTACCATATGGTGACACAAGTCTGATGTGGTGGCCTTCAAGGGACCTCCTCTCCCTGGCTTCCCTTGCAGAAGCACCTCCTTGAACCTGATCTCACCCATAACAGGCCATTAAGCAACTTCCCAGATCAGTGACATTTAATCACTAGTAAGATTATTTCTGGGAACGTTAAGTCAATTCTACTAACAGGCAATTCAAATCTCAGACTTGTTAAGGAATAATTTACTGGTTTCACTTGCTTTTTATGTTACTTCTTTTTTTGCTCCATTCTCTTGTAAACAATCCTGTCTGAGGAGCTTAGAACTGAGACTTGAAAGAAGAAATGTTGCCTGCGCTAGATGGGGGAAAGAGAAGGGCAGGAGGGGTGTTCTGAATTCTTCAGAGAAAAAAATGGATTTGCTCTTTTGGGGCAACAAATTTGCAAGTCTTAAGGAATGACATTATAGTCAATTCCGGGAAAATCATCAAAACACCAGCGTAAGGGAACCGGTCCCAGGCATAAGGCACTGGCAGTTCTGATTACACAGGAATGAGCACTTATTTTGAATACAGTCAGGCACATTTGATTTAAAGCTTATGAAGAATTCACACGTGTATTCTTGAAAAAGCTGGGAGCATTGTGAAGCACAAAGTTCCAATTCTTAAAACTAGAAAGCTCCAATTTCTTAAAAACAAACAAACAAAAAAAATCACTTGATATTATCATCACCTCCAGCTTTAGTTTCTCAATTTCTTCTTTTGCATCTTTAAGACGGGCTGCATCTTTATCCAAAAGATCCTGATTTTCTGCATACCATTGAAGTCTCCTTTTTAAATGAGCAATTTCCTGCTTGTATGAGTCTTCCATAATTTTAAATTCATATAATTTCTCACCTACAAAATAAGACACCTCAGTATTGCTTTACTGAAGAATTTTTAGAATTAATTAGTCAACACTATCCTTTTGAGGTACTTTCCATATATTTATCACCGTGACAATCAGTAAAATTTTAAGACCAGAGCAAAACTGGATTTTTTATGTAAGTGTATTTCAAAAAACATCTCTCCTCCTCATGTGCAATAGTGGTTCACAATCTACTATAGAAGGTATTTAAAGCAGAATCCCAGATGAACCCATCCTTGGTCAAGTTACAATAAGCAAGTCTTCAGCAAGCACGAGGACAGTGGAACACACGCATTACATGTATTAACCACACTTCTTCAGTTTGGGATCAAGCTTTTGAAAAGCGACAGGGAGGAAATTAACTTTTAGCACTGTGATGCTTGATATCGGAAGCTGAAGGAGTCCAATTTCTGTCTGCCTTCTCATTAGAAGGTTAAAGTCAAATGTGAAAGAGTTCAGAGAAAAAAAAAATCAAGAAGAGTTACACAGCATAAATTATACGTAAGACCAGACTAAATTGTGGTAAGCAGATCTAAAGAGGAAGCTAATGTTCAGAATTAAGTTCTCCCATATGAACAAAGTCTTAGAAATAATCTGTTTTCCATGCCCACTGGAATATGAACAATCAAAGTCAGTAAGCAAGGGTTTGGCTAGTTACCAGAAAATGTTTTCTAATAGATTTGCCAAGGAAATACTCTGGTATCTCTCTCACCATATGTTTTTGAGAGGTTTAGACAGCATCTGAAAGTAGTCTAGATATATCTGATACCAAGACATATTTTAATAGAAAGCAAATTTTTATTAAAGAAACATAGATGAAGCGCAATTATTAGCAAAATAAGGGTCCTTTACCTGATGTGGAAGCAATCTGCACTTTTGCTAGATCTCTCTCTTTCTTTGCTTGTCCCAAGTCTACTTCGAGAGCTTGTTTTTCTTGTTTAAGCCGTTTTATCTCTTCATGTAGTTTAGTTTCTTCCTTCTTAATTTTAGAGAAAGTTTGAAGGAAACAAAAAATAAACACATGATTTTTATACAAAAAACGAACATGCTTTTTCTCCATAAAGAGACTGACTTACACGTGCTGTGTTAAACTATGGTAGCAATTAGATTCTAGGCTTGGTATTATTCTCAGTTCTGGCTACAGTATAACTCAGGAAAACTGAAGTTAGACACAAGGAAACCTGCCACCTCTTGTGGGTAAAGACTCTTACAAGTGGAAAACATTCCAGGCCTCTCCTTGGAAAAGGTCACTTCAGAAGTTTTATTTCTAATACTAAAGAACACACCTTAAATGTCCTATCTTTTCACACAGCCGCAAGCTAGATTACAATGAAGTTCTCCTTCTAAACTTTTACATCTTTTCAGGACCGTACAAAACAACAAAGTCTCAAAAAACCTCTTGTCTTAAAGCTTTTTGCCTGCTTGTCTTCTACACCCACCACTATTTATTGGCTTTCCACAAAACGAGGTGGTTTTGCTGTTAGGAACAGGTGGTATTTGGTGAAGAGCAGTCATCCCTTCAGTATCTAGCTCAGCAGGTGGAAAGTTATCAACAACCCCAGGTCACTCCTTTGTGCACGTTTCCACCAGCTATTTCAGAATTGCCAAAGGACATGGCAGGAGCTTCCAGTGCGTCTGTGATTACTTCCAAGTCTCCCTTTGACCAGATATTTATGATCATTAAGTGTGGCAAATGATTAATATTGGAAAAATATCAGCATGCTCCACCACTTTATTTATGTATGTTATTGCTCCACTGTAGGGATGGTCATGCATTGTTTACATGAGCAGGTCAAGGCGTGCAGGGTGTGGAGCTACCTGTGCTGCTCGCAGCTCTGAAATCAGCTCTGTGAAACTCTGATTTCTGGTTGGTTCAGGAACCTGCATCACCCGTGGCTGCGTATTAGTCATGTTCACCTTTTCTCTAAAAAACAATCAAAAAACGAAAACAGCAAAAAGTTATGCAGCATGGCAGTTTAGCATATTACAGTTGTATATTAAAAACAAACAAAAAAAAACCAACCAAACCTCAACATCAGCACAACTCATCTTGGGTTTCTCACAAGCAGAGACCACCAAATTAGGAACGCAGCAGGTGTTAGGCTCATTACTGGCTTAGAAGGCAAATCTTACGAGTCCCAGAGCTCTCCCAAATATCCCTTCATCCTTCAGTGTAGTGACCTCCCAATCTACCACATCATTTCCAACAATATCAGAACATCTTGACACTTGAGAAGAGCTGTAATATCAGAATGGCTGCAATATAGGTCCTATACATTCTGGTAAGTATAAGAGGGATATTTATATTTTAGCATAACCTCCCTGTGGAGAACAGCCTTCCCACAGGTCTGTAAGATCAAAAGACAGACTGTGAACTAAGTGCCTATAATCAACAAAATCAAATCTCACGGAATGGCTGCGGTTCGAAGGGACCTCTAGAGGTCATCTAGTCTAACCCCCCTGCTCAAGCAGGAAGAAACAAACCCACAAAAACAGGGAACACTGAGCAACAGCACATCTGGCAAACTATATAAACTCTAAAGGCAAAATAAGCTGTGACTGAAAACTAAAGAGACTTTAGGTCAGGTCCTTAAATAAGCCTACCTTAGAGCTATTAATTCAGACATTAAACACTGATTCTCCTTAAACATTTGTTCCTCATTTTTCTTGTTTTGAATTTGTAGTTCTTTCATTTGTTTGTATAACTTTTCATTTTCCTAAGATGAGACAAAAAAAGTTCATAAATTATTCTTTTACCCACTCAAAAAAAATCACTGTTTGCCTTCTGAAACCCTGCAGCAGTGAAAGCAAATAACTGTTCTATTACCACATTTCTAAAATAGGCATCTACTTTCATTAGCTTTTTTCCTCAAGTATTACGAAGGGGCCTCTGCAGTCTAGGCTGAGTGCTCCCTGGATGCTAAGATTAACAACAAGAAGTTATTTCTTAAGTTATTTCTTGCCCTGCAAAGCTACCATACTGTTAGAGCACATATAGAATGGGTGCAGCCTAGCTGTGCTCTGCCTTGCCCATGTGCCTGCCCACATGCCACTCCTGGGGGCAAAAACTGTCACTGATTTGGGAGCTCCACAGCCCTCAACTGGCAAGATTTTGTGCCTCTGCTACTGAAAGCTGCTGAGCACTAGCCAGAAAAGCTGGTTAAACTAACCAGCAGCAAGTACTTCCAAGTGTCATTTAATCCTGTAACATCTCTTTGTTTTTAACCAAAGAACAATACGTGAGGTATCCTAACATGGTTCTGTGTATTTCACATAATACGAGTAGTTGATTGCATCTTAAAAACAGAATCATGCAGAACTATAATCCTGCTAAAAATTATTAATTTGTCTTCTACATTTTGGAAAAAAAAAAAGCATCTTCATGTTTCAAACTGAGAGGTCACCTTATTTTTACAGTTTAGGACAATCATGTGTAATTGGGGAAAGAAGTAATTTTAATGTGCATTATATTTCGTGCCCTTCATACAGAAAACTTCTTTCACCCTGTAGATACCAAGATAACCGCTTTAAACAGAAAAATAGTAACCACTGACAAAGTGGGGTTCTGCAACACACAACTAGCACACAGCACTCTGGGCAGCATACCTGTTGATAACCTTGAATAATGACCTCTTGATCTTCAATTTCTTTTTTTATTTGTGTCAGTTTTTCTTCAGTGACAGGAACTGTTGCTGTATCATGGATCCATCTCTTTCCTTTAGCCAGCTCTTCCATGCTTCTTAACTTTAAGAAATACATACATACATAATTAATAGGAAAGTTTTTATTACCAACACAAAATTCTCCCCCAAATTTTGCTTTAAATTCAGAATACGTTATAAATAAATCAATGTACATTAAGGTAGGAGCTAATAATAATATTTGTTCTGCTCTCATACTAAACAGGAACACAGTGTAGTAAAGCTGGGAAAAATTAACAATGGAACTATACTTCCTTTTTTCCTAACGTATTTAGGTGGAGAGGTAGATGGGAATAATCCTGCAAATATAATTTTGCTACATAGCCAAAACACAACATAGAAAAATGCAGCAAAATAATAAACGCTATGTATTTCTCAGTAACAAGCTGTATCACTTAATGTGCTTTTTATTATTTTTTTAAAATTTATTAATATAAAATGTTAAATTGTTCCAAAAAGCCTGCTGCAGAGCTGTCAAAATAACAAGAGAATCTAGGATAACAAGATTTTAACAGGATTTTTGTTAAAAAAAGAAAAAGAAAAAAAGAAGAATCACATCTTGTGGGGAATAACTCTACTAGTCATCGCACACGAACAAACCAGCAGTAATTCGCACTTCTCCTGTTCCACAGCAGTAGGAGAGGAGATCGGATTGAGCACCTTGCTCTGGAGAAGGTAATTCTCTTGCCCCAGCTGGGAGAGCTCTCTGTCGTGCTGAGCTTTCAGCTGCACCACCTTTGCCTCCGCATCCTGCTCCGCGCGTGACGCGCGGCAGCTGAGCTGCTCAATGACACCACGGACTGCGCTCAGCTCCTCCTCTGCAGCTTGAGCTCGTCTCAGCAGGTACAGCTCTCTCTCACAGCTTCTGGCAGGAGAGAATGGTGAGTCCTGGTAAAGACGAAATCAGGGCAGCGTTACACCGAGCCAAATGCTTACAGGGGCTTCTCCCCAGCAATCCATTTTATTTGACCGTCTTGTCTGACTCTTGACAACCACATAATGTGCTTGAGGAGGAAAAAAATACACCACCAAACCAAAACCACCCTCAAAATTTTCATAATTTTCTCTAATGATCTACTTTCCCATTTCCTAAACATGTATGGGGGAATAAAACCTCCAAGCAAACAGGCAATAAGGCACTCTGGGAGACAACAGCCACTAAACAGCTACCAGGATTAATCTACTATACGTTTTGCTCACCGAAAAGCAGCAATGATCAAGAGACTCATTAAATAAATGTTTTAAAATCTCTAAAGCGTGAAGAAAATCCATGACTACAAATTCAGTCATCTGGGAAAATTCAGAAGTCTTTTTTTTTTTTTTAAACGTTCAATGCAACAGAAGCACAAAACCAAACAGAAGTACTAGGTAATATTCTTGCAAGAATGCTTATACTTACAAGTTTCATTTAAAATTATATCCCCTCTAGCAAGATAATAATTTTTAAGAAGTTAAATGTAACAGAACTAGGCAAGCAACTGAAAAGTAGTGCATTTACACTGGCACATGTAAAAGCAAAAAAACAGTATTTCCCTAGATTTTTTTATTCAACATTTGAGCATTTGTCAATCTTGTGATTATTACATAATTATTAAAAGAATATGACAAAACAGGCTTGCAGATCAAGTTCTACGGACTACAGCTAGCAGCAACACTAACTCTTACTCACATGCTGATACTGGCTGTGAGAGTCCATGACCCGCTGCACACCATCACCAACAGCTGAGTCACCAGGTGCGACTTTGTTAATTCCCTCCTTCAAAGCTACTTCCTTGGGTGCAGACCTGATAATCCTAGTAGCAAATAAGCCTTCCTCATTTAGGCACGAAGAAAAATAGAACAAAATTACATTCAGCACTTTGCTCTTTATAATGTTCCCGTAAAAATATATTCTCCTGACCCATCCCTGTGATCCCCGCCTTGAGCATGCAACTAGAAAATACACCAGGACTTTGAAATAAATTCAGAAACTTGAGAGCAATGAGGCATCATGAAACATGTGAATAGATGGATACTAAATCCTTCATGAAACAATATTAGTCAGTTGTCTGGCCAGGTATCTAAGTATACACAGATACACATATTCCAAGCACTGGTGAAGATCAGACACAGCAATTTATGAAGGGGACTTTGCAGTGGAAACGGCATATGAGTAGATGGAACATCTGCCTGGTGCAGCTACAGCTGCCTGGTGCATCAAGCAGCAACCTGAGTAGGTTGTTAAAAAACAAAAACAACAACAAACCTAAACAGGGAAGCTCACCCTAGAGAGCAACT
Organism: Crypturellus undulatus; assembly: GCA_013389825.1. Lineage (NCBI taxonomy): Eukaryota > Metazoa > Chordata > Aves > Tinamiformes > Tinamidae > Crypturellus > Crypturellus undulatus. The sequence goes on along the minus strand of VWPW01032756.1, from coordinate 18,850 downwards.
AACATATATGTTAACTATATAGTTTAGTTTTCTCATATATGGATACTGCAGTAGGAACAATGAGATGGTGATTTTGTTTTCCCCATGAGTCCATTTGAAGAAAGAATTACCTTTAGGTCCTGCTTTATCTGCTGGGCTTTTGGCTTTTGGGCTGGACTTCTTGAAAGTTTCTTTCAGTGTTTTCTTTTCACTAGATGGGGAAGGCTGTTTGGAAAGCAAAGCAGACTTCCCATACCCTGAACTCCTAACCAATCCACGAGGACTGTGTGATGACTTCTTTTTATGTAAGGGTGTTGTACTTTTGATGCTCTTGTATGTCTGTTTAGTTGTCATTGATCCTAGTCTTTCACCCTTTGAGGATGGAGACTGAAGTTCCTGTAACAGAGCATATTTTTTAAAAAACAAATTTTAGTTTGGGGTGTGGCCTTTGTCTGGAAAGGGTAACCTTCACTACTACAATAGAACACAGAGCCAGTTACTAGGATAACACAACAATAAGAGCATAAAAAAAATATGAGAATATTTTGAGAACTGCTTATCCTTTCATATTCCAGGAGCGTGCCTAAAATAAACCAATAGGAATCACTTGTTCAGACGTCCTGGGCAGTCTGGGCCCTTCCCTTGATCGCTGTAGCCTATCTTCTCTATCCTTACTAATCCCATTGGGGCCTATCCTTGGTGTGGGGGGGCTCTCCAGCCTGCACCTCTGCACATTCACATGAGGGAAGGTCCCTGCCCTCGCGATGTCCGCACAAGCCCCATGGGATGGGGATGATGGAGGTGGGCCCACGGGGCTGCAGCAGACTCCAATGCACCAGGTTGCAAAGCCTTGATTCCACTAACAACAGCAAAGGTAACTTGAGTGTTTCAAGAAAAATACAAACTACTTCTTGACTCCTAAGCATAAAATGGTAATATTCAAATTACAGATGATGTAAAAATAAATATTTAAGACCCTCTTGACATTACCTGGTTATTTTTGCTGACCAGCTGTGAGTCTGGTACGATCTCTTCTTTCATTGAGCCAGGCTGTATTTCATCCGTCTCAGCTTCCTTCTCGGTCGCCTCCCGAAGGTTACCCTCATTCACAGCTCTCTGAGGAGAGAGGCTCTCTTCTCTGCTGAACTTTTCCAGCAAGTCTGTCTCCCAAACTGTGTTACTCTGATGCTCCTTAAACAGCTCATGGCCGATGAGCTCCTTTGCTGGGCTGCCCGTCCGTTCCACAGGGCTATGAGAGGAAGGAATAAAGTCACATGTAACTAAACTCCTGTGCTTTGCACTTCCATTGCTTTAGAAAAACTGTGTTTTTTTTTCCCTTAGGTATGATTGGTAAAGACTCCTTGAATTTGAATGAGACTCTAGCTACTTTTAAGAATAATGTTCCACCCGATTCAGTTAAAAAGCAAAAAAGACTAGGCTAAAGATTCACTCCCATAAAGCAGGAGTGACTGCTTTTGTGGTACTGAACAAAACCAAGCACAGAATTAACGTCAGTGAGACAATGAATGGGAACTTCTGCTGCGTGCAACCACACGTTCAACTCCCAAAGCTCATTTGCAGAGCATAACCTGCTCCTGACAGCTCCAAGACCTGCATGCCATGCTCTAGACACAACAGCAAAGCAGGACTTAAGTTGTTACAATCCTTAAAATATACATATTCTGAAATTAATACCTTCCAGGCTCCAAATTGAAACCCCTGGCATTATATGAATCTCCTTTAATAGGTTTCATCAATTCTTCAATAGTTGGTAAATCTAAAAAATGCAGAAAAATAAGTTAAAAACCTCATAAAATGCACTTGCCAAAGGTTAATATTAAAATAATAAATGGAATAACAAAGATCACTCATTTTAATCTTTCTCATTTTATATCCTTATATGATAAATGTCTTCCTTCTAACCACCCTGAGGCTGTTATTACTGGAACAGGCACTCACTTTACATGCTTATATACCACTTTTAAATATATAGGATGTAAACAGTGTACAGAGCATGAAGGATTAGCTCATTTTAATTTCAAGGATTTTTTTGTTACCCATATCATCATTACACCTCCCCAGTTTATAAAAGCTGTATGCTTGCAGTGAGAAAGACAGATCAGAGCACGCTCCTGATTCTGTCCTGCAGTTCCTCAGTAACATTATCAGAAGTATTACAACTCTTTTTAACCTAGACAGAAGAACATGGGAAAACAGCTTGGAAATCACAGCTTTGTCTTTCTCTGCGACATTCACCTGATTCAGTAGTTGATACGTGTTTTGAGCAGATGTCATTGTTCTGTGAAGCACCTGGCACTGCGCATTGTGACGCTGTCCCTGGAGCAGCGTGCGCCTTGTGCTCCTCGCTGTCTTCCCAGGACTGGTGCATGTGACGATATGCCTCGTGCAACGCCTCCACGTCGCTGCTGGCTTGCCCATAGGAAGGGCCTGTAAGGTAGAAAGAGAACAAAAGCAAAACAAACAAAACAAAAACCAAAAAAACGCAAACAAATGCAGGCTCACAAGGGATACTACAGAATTTTCTGGTTTGGAAAGTGACCCGCTAGAGCCCATATAGCATTTTCTAGCTTTACCTATTATCAGGCAAGAATTACAGTTCTCCATCTCAGTTCTGAGAACAACAACAAAATCCTGATTTCTACCACACAACTAAGCAGCTGTATTATTAAACAGTACATGTACTACTGTACCTTAAATAGCCTTATCTCCAGTTTGCATGCGTTTGTTTACAAGTACATTCTCATTAGTAAACTAAGAGCATATGAGACTACTACTTTAACAGATGTCATCAGCGTCACATTCTGCATGTGAACAGGGAACCATTCTCAAACTGATCTTCATACAACCATTTATTTTATAACTGTGTCCAAAGCAAAGTTTTAGCTATGGTCAATAACACAGGGAAACCACACTGTAGTCACCAACAGGCTGCAACGGCCTTGGTAAGAGCAAGGCTAAAAAGGTATCTTTCTAGCATCCCACAGAAGTACCAGTTCTCCCCAAAATATTTCCTTCTCAAGATTTGTTACTAAAAAGTAAATGCTTTATGTTCACTGACAATCTAAAACAGCCTTATTTCCACGTTGCTATTATTTCAGAGCCATCATTAAAAAAGGGACAACTTTACCTGTTTCATTCATTGCAATTCCAGTAATTTCTTGAGGCAGACTCTGTTCACCTACATCTGATGTTTCAGCTACATCTGATGTTTCAGCAACCTTCTGAACTTCTGTAGTTGAATCTTGTGAGTCAAGTAATACTATTAAATGCAAGAAGAAAGCTGTTAAAATTCTCTCATTGATACTTTAACTACAGTGGAAGTAGGAGCTTTTCAAACCTTATATTAATTCTCTAATCATGTAAAAAAATAATAGATACATTATTCTGATGGCATAAATGGCAGTAAGTACATCTGCAAGCATCAGCATCTCGGTACTGCCTGGATGTACCAAAACAAAACACTATATTGATGATTATTCTAAAGTGCTGACATAGATATACTTTTAATCACTTCAGTCAAATGGACTTTCAGTAGGACACACTGAAATCAGCTAAAAAAGTAATAAAATCAGATAAGAATGTTTCAATAAGGTACAATCAGTGTTCTCCTACTGATTGATGTCTGTATTTACCTTTAGCCAGCATGCCAGTGTTTGCTTCCTAAAGAAGAAAAAAGTAGCATTAACTTTTGAACTTACTTGAAAAAAACTCAAACTTTAAATGCTGGTCCAAAAAACTAAGAATCAATGCAGCTTGTAGTGCCCCAAAAACTTGCACTTCTCTCAAAATCTGCCTGTGATGCCAAGGGGTCCTCAACATTCTCTACTCTGACACCTCCAGAGGCGTCCACCCCCGCACGCCAGCCCAAGCTGCCCTGTGGTACCAGCCTCAAAGCACCCTCCGAATAAACACAGGGTCTCCTGACCGACTGCTTTTCCCTAGAGAGCTGCTCCCAGCAGCCTGTACCACTTGCTGGTATAGAGAGAACCTCATCGGCCCCAAAGCGAGATCAATCACTCTTATCCTGAGGCTCCAATGGGAGATCTTTTTTCCTGGGCTGCCCTCTCCAGTTCTTAATGCAAAGAATGAGTAAGCAGGCATCTCTATGAAGAAATTGAACCTTTCAAGTAAAAAAAAAAAAAAAAGTGAAAAGTACAGGCACTTAATAGAACAATACAGCCCCAGGAAAGTTGTACCTATTTGCATTTAAATCTGCTCTTGATTTCATGTTCCGATTTACCTGATTTTCTTCAGTTTTAAAGGCAGGATTAACATCTGTCTCCTCTTCAAAATCTTCACTGTAGCTACCTGACAAGAAAATAAAGCATCAAATAGAATGAACATGTCAAGAAGATAAAGCAGTCAAAGGCAAAAGCTGTATCCTCTTGTACTCCAGTCCCTCCACTAACAACAGCTACTGTTACGGTTCACAAAGATGACAACAAAAAAAAAAGTTTTGAGATTGTGAGGTACAATCACAGTAAAAGTCATACACAACACCTCCAAATTCAAATGAAATTTGTCTTATGGACATACATACTGTATTTCCAAGCCCTCAAGGCCTCCTTGTATCTGTGACTGTTGTTTAGTCACTTTCACTTTGGGAGGAAAGGACACAGGTTCCCCAGCACCAGATGAGCAGCAGCTCTACATGTCTCTCGACTACCTCAGCAGTTTTTGGGGACTGAATCTGTAGCTTTTGCACTATTTCAGCATTCATTTTGGTTTGGAGTGTGAAAAGTTTGATGAGTGTGCTTACAAAGGAAACAAAACTCCGTGAGTTGAAATAACCTTTAACATTTGGTGTTTTTTTCAGTATTTTAACTCTGTCATTTTGCTTATTATTGTTCAGTTCTCATGCCTTCTTCAGTTTCTGGTGGACAGCTTTTTTGCTGTTTGTCTTTTAGACAAGAGTCAACAGTGAAAATCCCTTCCACATGAAAAACACCCCCGCCTCCAAAACCCAACCTTCCGTCTGCACAGCAGCTCCACAGTGTTCACATAAAAGCAGACCAAGTCTGATAAAAGAACTGCAGATAAATGTAAATCATTATGCGGGAAAAAAAAAAAAAATCACATTAGCATTCAGGTATGGTTTCATCCTCAAGGGTCAAGGTGATTTGGGATAAGTCAACTAGTTTAGATAATAATCAGAACAGAAAATTTCAGAAAAATTAGGGATGCTGTACTGTTAGAAGCTGAATCCCAGAAAGAGTCAAGTTTCCAGACTAGTTCCAAATGCAACCTTGAGAAGAGAATAATGTATGAGACTGTGGTGGGATTTCCCCTTTCCATCAAATTATACCCCACTGTGGTGTATCCCCCATGCCCTGATTTGAAATTTTCTGAAGAGCCTGCACTTTTACTGGAGCACTATACCCCAGCATTCATTTGCATTATTTAGTTTAATAAAGTTCTTCCAATTCCTAGCATGCACATGGTAGAAACAGGCAAGAATTTTCAAATGTATGACTTAGAAAGTATTATTACCAGATTTCTCTTCATGTGCAGATTCCTCTTCTCCTTTTTCATTTTTTTCATTTCTGAGAAGTAAAATTAAAATGTTACTGTCCCTTCCTGGAGCAAATAAATATTTTTAGCCCATAAAATTTTGATATTTCTGACAATCAGCAACAAAAATAAAAGCCTGATTTTTTCTATCATATCAAATCATATTAAAAAAAAAGCTAAATGTCAGCAGCGATGAAAGATCTCATGTTTTTACAACTGTCCACAGTTAAAATTGTCAAAGCAACTCCTAAAGCCACCTCCTCTCTTGTCTTCAAACGCCCAAACCACACATGCCCATTAATAAGAGTCTGTAACTTTTCTTCTCTCTACATTACCGTATAAAAGGTGCTAGTATTACAGAATCATTGGAATCCAGCTCTTTATTTAATCTTGAGTAATCAATAGTAGATGATGCTTCTTGTTCAAGTTTGGCAAAGAACTTTTCTTTCTCTTCTTGCTCTTCCAGTGTATCCAGGCCAGCTCCCAGTATACTTTGATTAGGCCCAGAAGTGACAATTGAATCTAAATTTTAAAAAACGGAACAAACTAATCATAACTGTACAGTGCATCTACATAGAATAATTGTAACAGTATGACAAACACTGCTAGATACAGCTCATAATATATGACTGGTATTAAATATCAGCTGCAAGCAGCCAAAGCCATCACCGCACCTGACAGAACTGAGACATCCTGACTTGCAGTGTATAATTGCAATGAAAAAGGCTGGTGCTGAGAACTGGTCTCCGTGTGGCCAGCCCCATGGCACAGCTGCTCTCAGCTCTCACCGTGTGTCTCCAGGCTGTCCCTGCTTGCAGACACCGACACGCCGCTGCTCCTCGGGAAGGGCCCCTGTTCTGCGAGCGCATCCTCCTCTGCTTCCCCCGCAGGCTGCGCGGTCCTTGGGAGCCTGACAAAGCTTCCACTGCTCCTGAGCACTCCTAGGAAACAGCGCAGTATTGGCAACTGCACCTCGTGGCAGTCGCAGTATGAGAGTGAGACCGATGGTCCTGGAAGAGGGCTGAGACACCCAAGTATCATACAAATAGGTTTAGATGACAATCTTAAAGGTCACACACACCCATTTATTTGATTTCTCCTGTGAGACATTTAGAACCACCTTAATTACAGCATTTTAAATTACTTTGCTACATACCTTTTCTTTATATCCTTCATACCTGCTCACAAGTAGGTATGGCATGGGACAAACATAACATTTGGGAAAACTGACTTGAAGACAATCACACACACAAACCTTGCACAGAAATTAATATTTCTTATTTGAATGCAAATGAAATAAGAAAGCAACCAAAATTACAAATATATCACCTCAGCTTTTCCAAACTGCAATGTGCAATTTTTTCCCCCTAGCAAGAGTTCAGTGTCACCTTGAATAAGTCTGTGTATAGATTCTCGTCAGTCAGAACACTGCCTTCCTTTAGGAAAAAGACATTACAAGCCAAATACTGCACTAGTTAAATAAACAACACCAAGCCCCTTCTGCTTGCCCCTGAAACACACACTTTTAGGCCTGGATTCTTTAGAGGAGCTCTTCAGGATAATTGCTGGAAAAAAGCTGTCATGCATTTTATCCAAAGACTGGCATAAAATAATTTAACAGCTCTCGCAGATGGGAGTAGAAACATTTGTCTTCTCCACTTGCTCTCTGCCCAAGGGACGTTTAATTGAAACTGGGCAAAACACACCAGGAAGGGGAAAGACACTGACAAAGGTAGCGGCCCTACTGACTCCAGAGGGGTTTGCTTTACTGGGGTATTTGTTACTTATGAAAACAATTTCTTGAAGCAGCAGCCTCCTTAAGCTCCAAAAATTTCACTGCCCCTATCTTGATATTGCCAATTCTTGCAGCATTTTTCAAGGCTCAGCCTACATGGTATTCTTCCTTAAAGTCCTGAGCCTTGAAACCAAATAAATTAAGAGCTGATTTTCATTCAGAAAGGTATTTCCAAACATCATAATTGCAGAGAACTTAAGAATGTAAATACAAAATAACTCAAACATTAAGATGTGATGACAAGTATCTATTAAAAACCTTCATAACTGAGCAATTTTCTTTTTGTAGTTCTATGAAAGACACGGTAAACTCGTTACCCTCAGAACCGTCTGGACTGTCAGAAGTGAGGCTTCCTTCTTCTTTGTTTAAATACGCATCTTTCTTGTCCATATGAAATTTCTCCAACATTTTGAATTTGGACAAAGCCTTGCTGCGAGAGGCACTGAAAGAAGGTTTTGGGGGAACTACTTTTAAGTGTACACAAAACATTTGAGTGTTTATATACAGTGGACAGGGAATAAAGAGAAAAATTAGATGTGAGAATTCAAACGACCACTTCTGAAAAAGTAATACAATCCAATTCCTTGAAAATTATCTACAGTTTTTGTAGATTAATAATTAAAAATTATTGGATTATAAAATTATTTTCAAAAGTGAAAATTATTTTTAAAGCTAAGATACTTCTTTTTCTATAAATACACTGTGTTTAAATACATTGCTCTAGGAGCTCAAAGTATTATCTGAAGACAAGGAAAACTAACACTGATACAACTACTCCTACAATTCTGTACTAAGAACTTTCAAAGAAAGCATCTAGGTCGGTTCCAAAAAAAAGCAGAAAAAATGTAGACAGAAAAGATGCAAATGATTATGTCTCTATCACTGTTATTTACAAGAACTGCTCCTTAAACTCTTATTAGAGCTTGCTTAATTGCCAGTGAAATCAAACAGTCTATTCATACTATTGGAATTTATTTCCAGATGACAATTACCTCTGCTGAAAATGTCTTTCTCATGGGGCCTAGGTGGCATTCACAGAATACACTGTACATAAGTTAGGCAACAGCTGCACTGTACAAGGCTTTTCACTGTTCAAGCTTTAAAGTCAGGGGAATAACAAGTCTTCTAAACTGACTGATTCAGAAGAACCTTTTAGTTACAGAATTTATGAATTTGCCTTGACACGGGAGGGAGCAAAGACTGTCCAGGGCACCTTGCCACGTCTGTCTGCTATCCAGAAACAGGACGATCAGGAGATGTGAGTAGGGGCTATCGCAGCTCAGGAACACACAAGATTACTAAGGAAGCTGTAAACATGCAGATGCCAGCTGAAGGACAGAAAGAGAAGAGGTATGAAATGCTTTCCGACCCAATACGCATGGGCTTTATTCCTAGACCTGCATCCAAGTCCTCCACTGAGGCACTGCTCACCTGGGAGCTTTCTGTTCTGTCACATTTACTGGGAAACTAAAAAGCTTGCCTTTCATTAAAAATAATGCAAACACCAGATTACCATTTTTAAAATGTTAATTTAAAAGGTAATTTCCAAATTCCTCCTATTGCTCATATATCAAATGTTAAGCCTCATTTGAGAAATAACCACAAAAACTGAGTCTATCTCCCAGACCGAGATGCTTTATAATTCTGGGTGAACGAAGCTTATGAGAACAGGAAAGCACAGACGCCCTAGAAAGCCAATGCACGGGAAATGGTCTATGGGCTATGGAGTCAACAACGCTGTGCTACTGACCAAGCGCCAAATACTTCTTTGTCACAGCTCTCCAAAATATTATGAGATCTGCTTGAACTTGAAGCCAAAGCCACATTTAACCTAGTACATACTAGGTTAATCACTGATGTTACCAACATAAAAATATATACTTTATTACAACTCTTAATTATTCCCCAGGCCTTCTCTTCAGATAACTTAAAAAAAAAAAAAAAAAAGCCCCAGCCACAAGTTTGAATTTAAAGTTGCATTAACCAAAATCATCCTGCAGATTAGATAGAACAACTGCATCTGTCATTATGACAACTACTTCACTGTTTCTATTCCAGGGGCAGGATGCACAGAGTAACCTACTGCTCAGCAGAGACAGCAGAATCACATCAATATAAAATACCTAGAACACTTAGTCTGACTGGAGGCTTTGAACTTACACAAATAGATCAAAAAACCATTAATACTTCTCGAGTTTGAAATAGAGACAACTAAATAAACTATTTTACAGAAAACCTCTTACAACAATACTGGGCTTTCTTTAGATTTTAACAATCTTCCTCTCTACATTGGCTAACATTTAACTAATAGGCTAACAGTCTATCCTCCTGCATCACTACAGCCAAGGATGATAGAACAGAAGTTGACATGGCTATTGGTTTCTTTTACAATTGACAAATGAAGTAAGTGGCAGCTTGCCATCAGGGCTAAAGGAACCAAGTAAAAAGGATTTTCTAACTAAGTAAAAAGGAAACACAGCAATAATACCGCACTGACATTAAATAAATTGACCTAAACATATTTAACCAAATACCAGATTGGAAATCTGAATGGGGAATCTCTTGTTCATAATTTCCAACAATTTCAGCATGGCTTCCCATAATTTTCTTCTTTTTTCCCAGTTTAACAAATCTGCTTTGAAAATCTTGGAAGAGCAAACAAACAAACAAACAAAAACAGCAAGAGCAGATAAGCAAGAAAAACAGGACAGGAATACAATATTAGCTAGAGGTCGTTTTTTAACCTATCAAATATGGAAGACACTACTTTGAATCATGATTTACACATCTTAATGTAAAGCTGGAAAAACAAGAATTCAAACATGTCTAGAAAGTCACGTTTAACTATTTTATAATGTGCTTTATTTTTCTCATCCATATGGACAGAAATATCCTACACTATTTACCATGAACCTACAAAACTAGTCAAAAGTGGCTTTTTACATAAATGTCGTCATCTGCAGTGAAATGCATTGGAAATAAGAATCAGATAACAAATGTACAGTATACATTTAGTCTTCCACTTGTCTGTCATTGAAGAAAGAACAATACAGATGCTCAAGCAGGTCAAAATGAGAATTTCAAATGGAAACAACTCACCGGCACAGTACTTTGCTCAGACTAACTAGCCAGAATATGGACTATATTGATACAGCAACTGAAGTAATATCTCCGTGCAGTGCCATCCAAATGCATCAGCTCACATCAGGTTAGCTTAGGGGCATCTACTGCAGGTAGAGGCAGGACTTGGACAGTGACATGAGTTTGATTTGTGATGACAAAAATCTTTGAAAATAATTCTGTCAGCTGGGAGCTTGTGGCTCTAGAAGATCAACATTGCGGATCTGCTGCAGAGAGAGCTTCTGAGGCTTTAGTAACAGCTATCTGCAACCGTCCTCAAGGACTTTAAAGGGTCTGCACAGGATTTTAAAGAATGCTGCTTTTAAACTTTCTAGAAGTTACATTTGTTTTTGTATTTGTTATCAGCACAGCAGTATTAATTTATTTTTTCAGAAGGTCATATTTAATAACCTTATCAAAAGCTACAAAACTTTTTTTTTTGAAATTGATCCCTACTCCACCTTATACTGCAATGATATTCTGCCTTCATCCATCAATAAGACATACTATGCAACATATATATGCTATATATGTGTATATAGCATATATAGTAACATACTATGCAACACATATGCTGAAGAATTAGACGGGACAAAATTGTATTTTACAAAGTACTTACAGGCATGTAAAGCAGAGAGACACTCACAGAGAGAGGGAAAAAAAAAAAGACAGTTCCAGGGGTAAAGCTGCAGTGAATTACTTGCAGTCACCTGAGCTGCCTTTCTAAAATATGGCAGGTATACCTACATGAACTTAAATCAAAGCATGGTTTGCAATGTGCAAACAGTCATACCAACCCTCTCCACATGTGGGGATTCATCATTCTCAATTACAGACACATAAAAGTCATCCACTTTAATAACCACAGAGGAAAATTCAGTTTATATGGAAGAAGCCACACTGGACTCTGCAAGTCGCTCTCTGTCTGTAAGTGAGCTCTGTGACCACTACGCTTTTGTTAGCAAAATGGCACTGCTCATACTATTCACTGCTTCTATGCTATGTAATTCCTAATCTATTACTTAGTTAATGCAGGTGGTCACTGCTGCCACTTACGAGTAGCCAGTATGACAAACACAGCCCGCTCCTCAGAGGATCAAGCAATCCTGAGCTCTGTTTCCCACCAAGGAACCTCTTCTGCTCTGGGAAGGAACCTCTCCCACCTCTTCTGCTAAGGCAGCACTTGGAAAGCTCTCTGGGAAAACTTTGTGGCCTCTCTGCTCTGCACTTGGAAAAATACCGGGGTACGATATAGCTCACTCCACGTGTCGCACAAGTGGCAAAGTCTTTTTACAAGCGTAACATGATCAGAGGAGTAGGTGAAATAAAACTAATTCTTATCATCTCTTTGGAACTTAAAAAAAAATAAAGTGTTGGAACTGGTTTGGAAAGGAACAACCTGGAATGTTCGCATCAACTCTTAAACTTAAATAAAACATAAAGTTCATGTAAGTCATTAAAATAAGAGGTCACTCATGGGCAACTACTCTATGGTTAAAAAAAAAATATATATATATAGCTACTAGCAGGGTTACTAAGAAATGGAATATTGGAAGTGGGAATCTTGCAAACCATATTGTATTTTCTTCCACAACCACATGACCATATAAGATCTGGTATATTTTTGAATCAATTGTCATTAAGCATTTTCTGTTATTTCCCCATTTATCATAAATATTGTGATTAGCGTAAAATTATATAACATGTCTTTTCCTCTAAGATTTTTGCCCCTCTCCCTGTTTTTAAAATGGATAAAACAGATTGGTTACAAAATACTCTAAAATTTCACTATAGCTTACAACTTACATTTTCTAAATATTAGTTTATTATTTATAATGTATATACTTTAATAGTTTGAAGATTACAAAAAATAGCAGAAAGCTTGCTTACAGCTTGATCTCTTTTCAGAAACAGAACCACACTAGACTTCATAATTCACATACTTGTAATGTACTAAAGCACTTTGCAGGGCACTGATTTAACCTGAAAACAAGCATATATGAGGCACGAGAAAGAACTAGTCTGACACCCTGTGGCCAAAACATTGCAGAACTATAGTACTTACCACCATCATCAGAATCTTCCTCAGATATCCACCACGGTGTGGAATCTTTCTTCTTTGCTTCTTTTTTCCTGGGCTGCCCCAATGTTTCAAGAATGCTATATTTCTTTGAACTTCCAAGCGAATCATCTGAAAGAGACTGAGTAAATTGCATGAGCTTTCACATTTTGACATAACTGTCTTTTAGCCACTTGTTTCTAGACTTCTGAGGTCAGATGTCTGTCTTTATTTCCCACTATCCAACTTTTTTGTACATTCATGACAAAGTTGTGCAAGACACAACATACGTATTTATATAACACCATATACGTTAACTCTGCTGCGTGAACTTGCAAGTGTTACAAGTTAGTAGAGTATATGTTAATTTAAACGTACACTCTAGTTTTTCAATTAGTTACAACATATAAGAACTTCACAAAATCCTGACTACATCCCTTAAAAGATTAACAGTAGAGCAGAAATTTTTGCTTGGTCTGACTTGATAGAGGGCAACATTATGAATATTCTAAAGGTAAACCTTCATAAGCAACATTCTAGCTCCCAGCAAGTCAGATTTCAGAAATTCACTCTAGATTTTTTGTTCACAGGAATTAACAGAAGTGCCAGAGGCATTCCTGCCTCACTTATGAAGCTTTCATACATATTTGTTAGTCATTCATGTTTAAGCCATCAGTCAGAATCAACCATGGGAGGGGAAAAAAAAGATGAGATTCTATCTATTTAAGTCAGTGCAGAATCACAGTAAGGTAAAGACTCATGGACATTTCATATGACAACAGGGCTGTTTTGTAGAGATAACAACTTTTTAAAAAAAAAAAAATGCTACTCCTCTCCTTCACTAAAATTCTGTGTCACTTACAGCATGCTTAGGAAAAAAATGGCTGATCAGATACTGCATATGGCAATACACCCATTTAGGAAATATATGTTAAGATCAAGGTTCACAGCAAGTCCCTCTTATCCAGACCAACTCTTCCCTTGTCAGGAACCTGCATTTTTTTTCTGCCTCCACCACGATCATCCCAGAGACTCCATGTTTCATCACTAGATTTAAACTGGTGCTGTGCAGTTTTATGTGCTACTTCACTTGCTTTCTGTGTTTGATTTCAGCAAATTGCTGAAAAAGGGTTAAGGAGAGCAACTGAATTTCTGACCAAGCTTTTCAGCCATAAATCTTGAAAGCAACTGCCCTAGCATTTTAAAGAACATAGTAATCAATATTAGCAAGAGGCATGAAGTGTGAAGTACTCACAAATCAAATGCATCATACTGGTAAATTTCAAAAACTTCACTTTTATAGTACTCACAAATAAGAAAATGTAACAGAAACAGAATATTAGAGGCAACAGATTTCTGTGCACTTACTGTGAAGAGTCCTAAAGAGATGTTTTATTAAAAAAACAGTCAGTCTGTTTTATTAAAAATGTAGTCAGTCCACTGCCCAATTATAGTTATGTAACATTCAGTAACATAAAAGTCCACCTCTAGTTTTAATCTACAGCTTAAGTGTATATGGGCCTAACAGGAAAATCCCCAAGTCAGATATGAATGACCTAAATTTACCATTTAAGAAAGGAATAATTCTAAGAAAATATTCTTGCTGATAGCTCTGAACAAAAACACCTTCAGAGTTTACAGTTACCACTTACAAAATTAAGCCCTCTGTCATAGAGCATCAGAAAAAAAATGGAAGTGCTCTAAGCCTTTCAATTTAACAACAGAGTTTCAGCAAGCTCTGCAGCTGCTAGACCACAGGATGTATTGCAGCTCCTTTCTGCTAAGTTGGCTCAGTAGCCCAGAACAGCTTTACATTTTAATAGATGTGAGGAAATTGTTATTTAGCAAACAGCACCAGCAGGTGCTTGATGAAAGCTGTTACCACTCGCTGCGCCTCTTCTGACTAAGAGTATCCCCTGCCCAGCAAGCAGAACTTGGATGATGCTCCTGCTCCTTGGAGCACCATAACTAAAGAAACTGAAACTCCCAGATGCTGCTCTTGAGTTCTGGAAACTTTCTACATCCAGCCATCCTGTCAACTGCAAACAGTAAAGTTGTAGCCGCTGCGAAAGTAATGCTGATACAAAACTACAGGAGTGTCAGGAGTCTAAACAGTAAAAGTTGGATTTTTTTTCAGCATATTTTTTCAATGCTAGTAAGTAGCTAGGACTTCTTCCTTTCTCTCCTCAAGACAAAAGCCAGCCTTGCCTTTTGGGAATAGACAAAAAAAATAAGGTATCAACTTTTCAATTCCATTAAACAAAACCAAAAGGGTCAGTTTTAAGGACTGACACACCAACGTGGCACATAATCAGCCTACCATCTCTGCGCAAGGGAAGATAAGAAAGTAGAAACTTCAGTCCTGGATCTAAAACAAAGGCTTTCATGAATGGCTGTCCAAATCACTGCATAAAGCTAAGTCTTTCTGATGAAAAGAAGTCTATTCTTAATTAGATTTCTTACTGTGAAATACTATCTTACTACACTTCCATCTTTAAATAAAAATAAACCATATTTTAAAAATATTCTATTAAGTAATGTAAGTATTATTCTACAGATTTTCTCATTAAGAAGGCAGAGCCTTTCCTTTCAAAAGACTGTCTTCTGACTTCTTCAGGCACATGATGAATTAAAGTCAACAAAAGTCAACCTAGCAGTCTGGAAATAGATAATGGCTTTTTCAGAACAATTTGTTGATTTTTTTATGGCACTTTAAGCAAAGCAACTGGAGCACTTGCACATCGGAAAAAATTCCTCTCCAGAGAACACCATACTCAAAATACTTGTATGAGCTATATAATATGTAAGATGATACTTAAGGGAAATTAATGAGAGATTATGGGTAAGGGGAAGTGCACTGTGGTTAAGTGGATTGGGGGTGGAAGGATCACAGACACATGGATGACAGAACAGGAGAATTATGGATGACAACAGACTGTACTGGCAAGTGTTGGGGAATAAGTGTAACCAGGCAGGTTCATTAAAAGACGTGGTCTGTAGGCAGTAAATGTTGCTGCATAGAAGAAAATCTAAGTGAGCAAAGTTGAGAGCGTAGAGAATCCTTTAACAGCTTCTAAAGTTCAAAGCTTATGTCAGAAGACTTCTTCCCTTTCATATCCCCACTAGACATCTAGTCTTTGGTTTAACTTTACATGTTTTTACCTGAAACATACCACCACCCTTCCCAAGCAACAGCAGTTTTTGTTTGAAATGATAAAATGATAACTTAACACATTGGTTATTAAAGTTACATTCTCTGAAACATGCCAAATGCTGCTTAGGACAGCTTAGACTTCTCTCTTCTTCTCCCCAAAGCAAGCACCTTCACACCAGTAAGCAAATGCTTTTGAGAGAAATCCAGAGCTAAGCGTTCATTTTCATCTATACTAAGAATGCCAGTGAATTCAATAACATACAATCAAGCCTACCTCTAATTATCGCTGTATTTTAAGTTTCAGACAACACTGCTACTCTATTCTCTCAACTTAGTATTGCTCAGTTACACCATATCTTTAAAAAACATCTTACTAGCTCCATGTTCCTCAAGTTACTACAGTTCTCTGCTACACAGTAGGAAGCATTTTTTTTTTTTATAGGACCACATTTTTCAGAAGTAACAAAATGGCAGCACAGTCTCCATAACCTAGAACATTTAGTATATGTTAATGTAGTGATGACCCACCTATACTCTTGCTATCTTTAGCTACACTTGTTATAGTAGGCAAAAATGTTCTAGAAGACTACCAAGACTTTGAATTAAATAAGATATCCTTATGTAATCGTAACAGCAGCCAGGAAAGGTGGTATTTATATCTTAACCTTAATACACCATGTCTTTGACAGACCAGAGAACAAATTTGAGATTTGTAGGTCTATATGAGAACAAAAAAAAGTTATGGTATTGCAGACATTTTTGCTGGATTATCGGCCACATATTTAGATGACTTTGGAAAAAAAAAAAAAAAAAGCTTCTATTGCAGATGGTGCACACTGTTCCTGTGCAAAAGTACTCAAACTGTTTTTTCAATCATTACAGCGGATTTCATTTTGTTAAGGTTTTTTTTTCCCCTCAAATTAGCTATTTCACAGAAAATTCTTAGTGTAACTTGCAACTACATAAAGAAAAATGTTTTGTTCTCATTACTTCTATTTTCAAGTATTAAATTTATTATTATTATCAATTTGAAATTTCTGCTACTATTCTGAAGAAACCAATTTAATTGTTTAATTAAATTAAAACAAAATCAAGATAGAAAGGACCTTTCTGAAGATAACAAAATATTCCCCCCCACAATAGCAAAATATTCATATTTAATCACAGAACTGTCCACTTAAATTCAAACTAAACTTCAATCTTACTATTTAGCTGTATTGAAATTATGACCTTGCAAAACTCACACAGAAAATAACTGTGTGAATTATATGATAAAAATCACAGCTGCATCTTTATTTCATACCCTTCTAGGGTCAATTTTCTTCCCGCATTTTAATGGAGAAAAGGGTGAGAAAATTTGACTTCCTTCCAAAACATACCTCTTTCAGAAACTGTTCAAACTGCTCATCTAATTCTTCCTCTGAAAGTCGATGGGCCATTATATGGATTTTCCTTTCTGAACAATTGGATTTAAACACTAATATTTAAAATGAAAACAAAAATTAATTAAATGCATTCTGAAACTGGAGACAGCCTAGAAATTTTCTGTTTCCACATGCAATATAAAAAAGATGCTAAATTTCAGCCCCTTCCCTAACGCTTGCCCCCCTCAATCATATTATTGAAAACAACAGAACAAAACAGAATTAAAGTACTGAATTCCGAAACAATAGTTCCAGCCTTCAAACTTTTGGGGATAAAAATACTAGTCCACATATACCATCTTTCCATTATCCTTAAAAAGACAGCTCTTTTACTCATAAACAGTTAAGAGTTCTGTCAATAATGAACACTGTAGTCACATTTTCCATCCATTTAATGAGCTATTAATTCCTTTCTGTTTCTTCTCCTAAATTGTGAGCATATGGCACTAAAAGTTTTGTCTTGTATTCTCTGTTGTGCTTAGGACTCAATAAACAAAAAAGTACATTAAATGTTTAAGATGACAGAATTGTATTCAGATTTGATCTGCACTGAAACAGAAAAACAAAACAACTGCCCTGGCCTTCTTCTCATGCCCGTAAGTCTACACTGGTTACTCAGCTATAAAATACACCCCACAGTGCAGTGTAGTTTTTGCATATCATGGTACTCAGCACATATGGCTACTTTCAAAAACATGTATGTATAGCATTAAACTACTCTACAATAGTCTAGGCTGAAAAGAGTTAAATAAAGATAAAAGGCTAAACATTCGCAGAAATGTTTTTATCATTAAGTAAAACTTCTCCTAAAATGCAGCCCTCTCAAGCACAGCCCTGTTACCTACCTGGTAAATTGATTTTGAGGGGCTGTGACAACCGCTTCCTGCTTTCGCTCCTTCCTCATCCACAGACCACCCGTCACTTTGGCAGTACAAAAAAAAGAAAACAAAACTGTTGGAACAGACTATCCAGACTTTGAATTAAGTAAGACTTCCTTATGCAAGCACTCGGAAAATATCTCTTAAACATGGTAAGAAGATTAAGAATGTTACCTCTCATGACACACACAATCCAATAGCCTTTTATATTTTTACAAAGAAAGAACGTGGGCATCGAAGGGTTAACTTTTTTTTACCCAGCCAACTACTTAAACAAATGGAAAACGTTAATTCCAGGCTATTTTATTACACGCTTTTAACTGTCCATTTCATAATCGCACATCCTCCAAAAATTCACGATATAAAGCTCTACCTCCTCAGAGGGGCGCGAGCCAGCTTATTTACACAATAAAACACGCCGTGTAAAGCCGCTGTTGGCACATACAGCACTTTCCAGCCATACCTGCCGAGCGCGACGCGCGCCAAGGGCCGTTCGGGCGGGGAGGCGCCGCGGGCACCGCCGGGCGCCGCGGGCAGCGCGTGGCCGCG
>VWPW01032755.1:7633-19515 GCA_013389825.1 Crypturellus undulatus | reverse complement strand
AAAAAAAAAAAAAAAAAAACAGTGCAATTCACTACAGGGCTTTGCTCACCCAAGAGGGGTGATAAATCCCTCCCCACTGATAAGTTGTGGCCTGAGGTACAAAAGTGATGAAGGAGTTGGCATGTGCTAAAACAGACTGCTCAAACCCTCCAACCTCTCAGAAGCTATCTGCAACAACAGCGGTTGTTGTGACAAAAAAACAAAAGTGACAAAACATGCTAACCAATCTCCCCAACACTATACAGTCTACTCAGGTTGATGACAGCAGTGCTGATCACATGCACCCTACTTAACCAGAGTAATAGTCTGGAGCAGCAGAAACACCAGCCTTAAAATCACCTTAAAAATATACCTTAAGAGTTATCTCTTCTGAAATTTTTCCCAATTTCTTGCAGAAAGAATATGAGAAAATTTAGCTGCGCATAATACCAGTATTTGGCACCACATGTTTGGTTATTTGGCTCTTCTGTAAGTCCTACTCTTTTTCCAGGGACCCTGCCTGGCTGGCAGAATCCTATTTCCAGCTCTTTCCAGCATGAAATTCATGTTCACAGCACATGAGCATTATTTATGTATTAGCTTCACTCTGCAGAACGCTGCTGGAGCCAATGAGCAACACCAGCAACAGTGCCAGCTCTGCTCCCTGCTGTCCCAGAGGCTTCAATGAGGTGGTTAAATATTCCCTGAAAATAAAGTTTTTCTGTGGTGGGGTGCGCTCCTGGCTCCCTTGTACTGAGCAGGTCCTTCAAGTCCCTCCAGCTATGTTGGAAGGAGATCAGTGTTCTCAAGATCACTTTAGCCTACATAGTTTTTCCTTCTTTTTATCTGGCACACCCTCTGTTTGCCTGTGGATATATCTCTGCTTATATAGTACAGTCAGTCTAGCCACCCTCAAACTCCTTTACTGCAGACAGTTTACACTAGTTAAGAGTTCTCTTAGGACAGCTCTCCAGAATAAGCTTTATTTTTTGCAAAATTGCCTTCTTGTTTCCATGCAGTTTTGCTGGCCTCTGCTGTTACAGCTACACCACTTCGGGAAGGCGGACACATACGATTTTTTCCCCATATTTTTTTCCTCAGTTTTGACAGCAAAATCCCCACTTCAGTAACGGCTGCTGTTACAGAAGAGATTACCTAGCTCCTACACAAAATTGCACCTACAAGCTGAGGCAGACACAATCTAGCAGGAGTGCAGCAAAATCAAGTGTTAGGCAATTTAAAATTCAGAAGTCCAGATGATGTCTTGAAGCTTCAAGAACAACGGGTTTCACCCAGAGGAAGGTTTGTTGTTTTCTGTTTTTATTGCTAAATGATAATCCATTTTTTGCTATTTCCTTGCCAAGTCCTTCAAAAATATTTGGCATCAGGAAGATAGAATAAGTTTAAGTGCCATGAGAATTATGCAGTAGTACTGATAATACAGCATGTTTTGTCTCCCCACAATGCAAGAGTAACAAACTGGGGCAGGGGAAACAAAAAAAAACCACAATTAAACTCTCTGGGGATCTAGGAAGTTAAAAGTGGAAGGCATCAAGGTGCTGTCTTCACTTCTACCACCACCCTCCAGGAGATGCTGAAGTTAAATGAGTGCAAAATTCACAGCACCAAATTATTCACTGGGAATCACTTTAGCAGAGATATCAAATTAAACAACTCCAAATTCAAACCTCTGATCACATCTCCTGGGGTATCAAAAATACCAAAAACTTCACTATCTGTTTTGCTTCGTGACATTATTTTTAGCATTTTCTATTGTGCTCACGAAGAAATTAATGCAATGAATTTGTGCAGGATTTACCAAACTCAATAGAAAAATTACACCGACTTCAACAGGCTTTAGAACCACATGAGAAGCCAGTAAATTTATTACACAGTAAATACTAGAAGCTCCTGCACTGACTGGATACTTGACTTTCACTTCTAATGCAATGAAAGCCTAAAACCAGTGGCCACAAAGCCTGCAATCGATGTCCCTGCACCCATGAGCCTTCACGCTAGGATTTAGGACCAGTTTTCTGCAGTTTCTAATTATGAATTAAACACTCAGGGAAGGAATGGGTTTAATCTAGATTCCTGCAGAGCAGATAATTTACCTGTTTCCTCTCAACTGCAAAAAAACGGGTGATCCAAGCGCCACAAAAAGAAAAAATCCAAGAGTGTATGTGAAGAAGTTGGCTTGTCTTGAGGTTGAGATGTGCACGAAGAGCCAAGAGACAGGGACAGGATTCCATGAAGATGCAGTTTCCAAACGTAGAGGGAAAAGGTAGACAAAAAGACTGGCAAGGAGACGGGAGCTTTTGGCCGATCAATTATTCCAGCTGCCAACGCACTTTTTGTGCGGAAGCCGTAAGGAAGAGCAGGTTGTGACTCTGGGGCTTGTGCCACAGTGCCTGGGACAACACGGGGACGGCTGTGCTCGTTCCCAGCCTGACCGACCTCCTGCACGCAGCCCCATCCGGGTGTTTATCATCAGTGCTGTTATCTGGTGTCTGGCGCCCTAAGCCTCTCCCCAGTAAACATTAACCACGGGGCTGCATCCTGGTGGGGAATGGTCCCATGGACCTTGGGGAGAGAGATAACAACAGCACAAGAGCCCAGGACTAACTAAGTTGGTGTCAGTGACAATTCAGGAAAGATCAATCATCTTACCCCACAAGTAGGGGGACAGCTCCAGAGAGCAGGGAGCTCTCCTTGCGATGCAGCAGGATGCACACCAGGATCTCCCCTGGAGCAGGAACGCATCCCAAGGATGCTCCTCAAGGCACAGGGATCCCTGACCAGCTACAGATCTGGGAACGCAGCATACAAAGCATTAGGAAGATTTGCAAGTTTTACTGACTTGTATCCAGAACTGATTGTGGGTATCTAAGTGAACGCTTCCCCCTCACACACACCTTCATTTCACTGCTCCAAAACAAACGAATTTCTCAAAGATTTCTGCGCTCTGCTCTGACTTTATTCTGAAGCAGAAGTTAACCATGCCTTCCTCCCTGTTTTTAGGCAGCAGTGGCCTCTGCTGGACACCTCTGTTATTCCAACAAACTCTGTCAAAAAAAAGTATACGGGACCAAACTCTACCAGAAATTAGAAACCTGCTAACGCCAACTTCACAGCATTTATTCCAACGCGAGATTTACTCACCCCAGGGATCTCCAGCAGCTGGGAGACGAGGAGAGGCAGTTTCAGGGCAGCAACGCTGCCAGTCACTCCCACGAGGACATGGAATGTTTTCTGTGGCACCGACGAGCTCCTTGCTGAAGGAAACTGTGCGTCTGGAGGCAGGGGAGGCTCCATGATCCAACCAAAATCTACAGGCATGGAGAAGGAAACAAACTCTACCAGGTACCCTTCCAATCTAGGGTAAGATTGCATTGGGAACTTATTTATTTACTTCCCTTCTGACTACTCCAAAGCCCTGCCTGGACTCTGTCTCCAGTCCTAAACACTATCCAATCCACAGAAATGTCAAGATCCTCTCACTGAGGGCGTGCAGGGTACTGTCACAGGCACCATCAAATCAGATGACACTGTACGTACAGAAATTAAGCCAGCAAAGGCAATACCTTTATCTGTGCAATATCTTTATCTGTGCCTCCCACCTTTGAGCTAGTATACACAGTCCCAAGAGCATGGACTTCAGGCTGGCCTATGCAGGACCCAGAGGAATTCACTCGAGTGCCAAACATTTAGTCCCAATTTGCCAAGCGTTTAAGCACCTGTTGACCTTCCATTATGGAAGCGGACCAACCCTCCTATTTATTTTTCTTTTATCTACACTTTTCTATAAGATATAGGTAAGCAAAGCGTTAGAACTACAAAAGCAGACCTCTCACTTCCTCTGGGAAGGCCAAGGGTCCTAAAAACAGATACGATGTCACACGTTGAATACGGCATGGAATTTAACACACCTTTCCTGCAGAGCACAGGGAAGGCAGGTGGGCCGCTTCCAAAATGTAAAAGCACCAGTTGCAATAAAAACATCACCCACCCGCAGAACAGACCCAAGTGTTTCCCTTTAATGAAATCTCACAACTGACAAACAGTAAATTCACTTTCTGAAGAAGTTTAAAACACATATTTCTAGAGGGGAAGACACTACACTGGGATTCCGTAAAGTCTGTGCCATTTCACAAATATCTTTGCTGTTTGGAGGGGATTATTGGAGGTGTTTGGGGCATGAGATTAAGAAAAAGACACTGCCCTTATCTGCACCTAATTAAATTCATCACATTTTTCACCTGCTGCACACCTCGACAACCATATGAACATAAAATGGGCAAAGCAGCCACATCAGAAACCCTGGGAAATAAGCCCTAGCAGCTCTCTTTTACAGGTGCCTTTTAAAAAGAATTATTAGATTCTGTATTAAG
This sequence comes from Crypturellus undulatus, assembly GCA_013389825.1. Taxonomy (NCBI): domain Eukaryota; kingdom Metazoa; phylum Chordata; class Aves; order Tinamiformes; family Tinamidae; genus Crypturellus; species Crypturellus undulatus. The sequence continues at coordinate 15,145 of VWPW01032755.1, read as the reverse complement.
CTGTGACATTCTAGGGAGCTCCTTTGTCTTATTGAAATATATCTCTGACTGGAGAAAAAAAAAATAATAAAAAAAAAAACAGCCGGAAAGCAAGCAATTTATAAGCCCGCTTGATTATTTTAAATTACAGCTCTAGAAACACTTTGGTTAAGGTGCGACACAGAGTGAAGGGATCCTGGGGATTTCTCAATTAGGAATGCTTGCAGTTCAGCAAGAGAGGTTACAGAAAAGTATAATTGACATTTTTTCTTTNAAAAAAAAAAAAAAAAAAAAAAAAAAAAAAAAAAAAGAGAAAAAAGTGATGTTCCCGGGTGGTGCGGGGCACAACGCGTCAATACGGTAAAGCGCCATTCCGGTAACGAGTGATTACGGTAACGCGCGCTCAGGCAGCGAGCGCCTCGCCGCTACGGGACCCTCCTCCGTGTCCGCTCCGGGGGCCCCCGGGGCCGCCGCGCCGCTCGGTCGCACTCACCGCCGGGACGAGCGCGGAGCCGCCGCCTTCGGCGCCGAAAGGCCGCGACAGGGAAGGCAGGCCGCCTCAGCGCCGCCGCGCATGCGCGCTGCCGCCTGGCCAGCAGCGCCGCCTCGAGGTCGCCGGTTCGAGGCTGCCCCCAGCCAGGTCCCGCCTTCCGCAGCGCTTCTGGGGGGCTCAAAAGCGCCCCCCAGCCCCAACCCACCATGGGGGCGCCCGGACCCTGCCTGCCCATCCCGGAGATCACCCAGGGCCACCAGAGCCCTCCCAAGAACAAACCAGGAGGACGCCGAGGTGACCACACGTGCACCGAGTTTATTGTGCTCATGCGCGGGGTGACACGGCAGGGGACAAGCACGGGGAGCTGAAGGAGACGGCAGCTCCCCGCGATAACACCGGCTGGAGAGATAGTTCAATCCTGACAGCCCGTTATTGATGTTTCCAGGAAAATTAAAATAAGAAGGGCCTCCCCAGCAGAAGCCCCGCTCGCACGCGCAGAAGAGGGTGACCGTACACCGAAGCTGTGGCTATTACTTACAGCGCGTTACATGGAGCATTGCGCAACTCGCTATAAACACAGGGGAAAAAAAATTAAAAGTGGCGTTACTGTTAATCCAGCATTTCTCACGGGCGGGATGAGAGCGCACAGTTTGGCAGAGGCGGCTTTCGGCTAGCTTTAAATGAACTACACAATATTTAAACCTGATTAAGTACATAATAGTCTCAGCAAAGGATTAGTCTTCTCTGTTTTATACATATATATATATATAATCACACACACGCGCACGCACACACACACACAGAGGCATCCTTATCTTTAGCTGCATTTTAGTTGTGTCAGGAGACAACCCGCCTTGGCCAAATGGCTGAAGTGGTGCCTGCAAGAGGCGACTGCACTTGGTGCACGTAGGAAATAAAGGAAATAAGCCCCTTTTTGGCATGATTCTTGGGGACACATATCACTCGCAAGCACCCCTTAGTGACCACAGGGACAGGGGCCACGAGGCTGATGCCCCACGAAGCTCTCGCTGTGCCGTCACATCCCTTATGGGAAGGGACCCAAGTAGAGGTACGAGGCCAAGTCCCACTGATCTTCCTAGAAGTCACATGGGACAAGGAGTTATTGCCAGCACCATCTTTTAGCTAAAGGTCCCCAAATTAGCACATGCTTTGTAGGTAACGGGGCCCAGTCATGGTCACCCTGTGGAGTCAGTTGATGAGACTGGTTTTATGTGCTTGCATATAGGGCAGCAAGATTGGAGCCAGAGCCTTGCCCAACAGCAGGTCCTCCAAGAAACACTCAGCTTGGTTTGGTCTCTTTTTTAAGTAGAATTCTTTAAAAAACAGAGCCAGGATGCAAAATCTCCACCTGTTTTACATGAAAGATGCCTTGCTCCAGCACACACACATCCACACAGTGCACTGCAGCTCTTGGTCACAACCATGCACTAACACTGCTCTGCCACGTCAAAAGTGTCAACAACTCATTTACAAGAGCGCAGGGCTGACAGAAGGGGCAGGTCCTGAGCTACGGTGCAGGTGAGGAGCCCCTCGGCTTTCCACAGCATGAGTAAGTCACTGGTTTATTGTTTTTCACTACTAAATCAGCCAGCCACCTGCTAGTTAAAAAGCATTTTTGAATTCCCAGGACTGTTTGCCTCAGGTGGACAGTGGCAAATGGCTGGGCACTACCAACTGAAAGAGGAAAAAAAATATATATACACACATATATATCTGTAGTTCTGCTGTTATCACAAGAGGAGAGATAGGTGCTGGTTGCTATTTTTCATCTTTCCTTTTTTGGCGGGCGAGGGAGGGCTTTTGGCTGATGTACTTCTACCATACATCTATCACCACAGTAATTTCAAAATCATCACCATACACTAGTTCACATGGAAAAGAAGACACAGGAACATACACCTATCACCACACACAGCAAGAGTCCTGCAGGGCAGCCCAGCGCCTCTTCGAAACGAAAAGAGGGAAAAAAATTGCTCAAGACCACGACGGAAAAAGAAAAGTGTCGTTACAGGGAAGAGGGGAAAAGATTCATCCGTTCTGGTGGACTCCACCTTTCCCAAGGAGTTGTGGCAACTCGGCTCAGCCGTCTTCCTCCTCCTCTTCCTCCTCCCGTCCCCCCCAGCTCCAGCGCCCAAGGCCAAGGTCCGGGTGCTCACATCTCGTTGGAGTAGGTGTAGTTGGGGGTGGCCGAGTACTGCGTCTCGTGCTGCATCATGGCCCCGTGCGCGGCGCCTGCCGCGGCGTTCTGCGCTGCCTGCTGCACGTGCGGGTTCTTCCAGGCACCCGTGGTCCACTCCTCCTGGGCCTTGCTGAAGCTCCCGCCACTGCCCCGGTAAAACTTATGCACCTGCAGCCGTCGGAGGGATGGAAAGGGCAAAACATGAGTTCATCTGAGGCATTTGGCCACAGCTCTCGTGCCCCCGTCCCTCGTCCCCGCCAGGGCCATACCATGGTGAGGGCAATGAAGGAGAAGACCGCCATCCCGGTGAACAAGACAGTGGGGATCAGCATCACCACAGCCGAGCCCACGTTGGTCCCGAAGAAGGAAATTGCTGCAATCCAGCCACTGCAAGGAGATGAAGGGACAAGATCAAGAACCGATCAAGGCAGCTGTCCCAAGAAATGCACACCCCATTGAGCCCCGCTGTCCAGCGGGGACAGAGACTCCCTTGGCTTTCAACACAAGGGCAGCTCCCTCCTTACCAGACACCCCAGCCAGGGATTCCCACCGCCTGGATGATGCTGATCACCAGCTGGGCCATGAAGGTGAAGAAGAAGGCCATGAAGCTGAAGGAGCTGTCTGTCCTGCAAGAGATGGTTCAGTCACCTCCTAGGTCTCCGTCCCCACTGCGCTCCTGGGGAGAGGCAGACAGTCTCGCCACTATGGGTCCCGTCTCGGGCCCTTTTATCACAGAAATGGCTGTGGGTTTTTTCATCCACTGAGGTTTAGGGAGTGAGAAGAGGGTTTGGACGGGTTAGTCAGAAGAGCAGCTTGCTGCAGGCAGCAGAGCAAAACCATAGGGAAAGGAGGAGATTGAGATGCTCAAGGTGGTGGAAGGGCAGCGGGGAAGACCATTAGGCATCCGCTGTCCCCAGGACGTAGTTTTGCAGCCCTGTCACTGTGTCTGGACAGCAAAGCCAGGGTGAATGTCTGCTGCTCGCAGAAGGGCCCATGCCCTCCTCCTGGGAGGGTGATGGCACAGAAGGCCACGGGCAGAGCAGTTTATACATGATACTGATACATGATGTACATGCTGCCGAACTCGATCACAAATACCTCAGAGCTCAGAGGCTTATGAAACATAAGAGGCCTCAGGGATGGGGGAAAAATCTGCCTTTTTGTTGCAGAACATAGAGGTTTTTCATTTTTGTGCAACCATCTGTTGACTTGGAGGGGTGAAGGGAGCTGGACACTTCCTTTCCCATGCACAACACGCACCCACGGGGCTCCCAGCTCTTGCAACCCTGCAATGAGCCACACATGCAGGCAGGCAACTGTCTATGCTGAATGGATGGAGTCTGGGCCACCTGGAGATCCCAAACACCTTTATTTTGACAGTTAGAAAATAAAGCTAAAAGGCTGAACAGAAAGAGCAGAAACTCCCCAAAAGTACAGGCAATGCCCCAAGCTAAGCACTGACTGGGTCGGGAGAGAAAAGACTGTGAAAAGCCGGGCTCAGCTATGAACACTTACTTGAAAGCTTTGTAAATAGGTCTAAACCAGCAGACATAGGAGCAGGGCGTAAAAAGAATGAGCCAGAGAATTGCGAGTCCAAAGTTAACAGCTCCGCCGCCTCCAATGAGCCATGCGAGGCAGCCAACGAGATTCACTGCCAAGGTGATGCTGTTCACTGCAAACACACACGCACACACGCGGAGCAGAGAGGCACAAGGACGTGAGTGTGAGCAGAGAGACCCCGCGGCAGCCCCGAGGCTGCTCAGCTCGCCCGCCTCCGCCTCGGGACTCGAGCGACACAGGGGCTATTGCTGCGAGACGTGGCCCGGCACACACAGGACAAAGCGGAGGGGACTCAGCTGCGTTCTGACGCCTCCGCTTCTTAAGAATGATTCATTATTCCGAGGAAACGCTCCCTGTGCCGGCCCGAAGCGAGCAGCCAGCTGCAGCTCGGAGGGCAAGAAAGGGAGCTTAGTTGGGGAAGCCCATGGGCACTTGCTGCTCTGGAGTCCCCCCAGGGCACTGAAGGGGCTTTTCATACATGTCCCAAATCTTCAGGGGGGAAATTCCTCCCCAAAGGAGCATCCAAGATGGGTTGGGAAGCAGCGGGAGGGCAGCCAGCTCTGAGCTGGGGCACTGGCCGAGCGCTGCTGAATGGAGCATGTCCAGAACAAGGCAGTGGGGGAATTTAACGCCCCCTGCAAAAATACTGTCCTTCCCTGAGGCTTGGGTGTGTTTTTCCTTCTCCCATAAAGGAAAAGCTCTGGGAACCCTCCTGACATGAGGAAGGGAGTTACTCCAGGGTCACCTTTGCCACATAACGTGGCCAGGGAGAGACGGGTGCTGTTCTAAGCACTACAGGAAGCGCTGGCGCCTGTCCCTGCGGTGCCAGCTCAGTAATTTCCACCCAGAGTAGCAGCCGCTGCCAGGAAGGGCTGTCCCTGGGCAGCTACGTGCTTCCGAAGTCCACAGAAACCATCCGATAAAGGGACTCGGCTTCTCTGAGCATGGATGGTGCCTTGCTCACCCAAGGTTCCCTATGTAGGAGCTTGGATTCTTGTACCTCCTTGTCCTGGTGCCCTCCCCAGTGCAAGGGGCTGCAGATGGGGACTCCCTGCCCTGAGAACAAACCCATAAGGAAGAGCAATCCCAGCTGGGATCTGTGACAGTCAGCATGGAGCAAGGCACACCACACAGCATGCAAGAGGGGCGGGAAGACCCAGCTCCAGGAAGAGCTGCGAGCTCTGGGACGCCTGTGCGGCACCATTGCAGCCTTGGACCCAAGGGAGCAGGACACACAGATCCAGGTTAAATCCATGCCAGAGGAAAAGGGAATCCCAACGCTGTGACGCAGGGACTCACGCATCCAGAGGTAGTAAAGCCGCTTGGCCATGGTGCGGTGCTGTGGCGGGATTTCCGCGTCGAAGTCCTGGTAGAAACATGGCTTCAGTGGGATGAACTTCGGGAGGGGAGGGAAGTTGTTCACTTTTTCTGCAAAAACAACAACAACAAAAAAAAACCATCAGCACTGACAGCTACACTGAACCGGTGACAAACATGGAGTCTTCCTTGTTTGTCTTATTTAACCTTCCAAGTTGCCAAGTTTTAAATAGGAAGGAAGGATTTCCCCCCACCATGCTAATTCTGTCCAGGTAGCCAGATGGATCCCGTTCAGACATCCATAATCCCGCCAAGGACAATCATCATAGAGCCTTTCCATAAGCAAGGGAGGAGTGGAGACCCTCGTACCTGCCATGCTGGCACTCTCAGCCTCTTGCTGCAGCAGGAAAGCACAGGGAAACAGTTCAGATCTCTGCCAAAGCTGGAGGAAAACAGGAGAAAGACAGTGAAGGGAGCGAGTGTAGAGCAGGGAAGGGTGTGAGTGTGCAGAGGAAAAGCTGCTGCCAGGGAGGAATATGGGCACTCTCTGGGATACTGGCAGGCAGCCCCTGTGTCACAGCTCCAGCTCTTCCCAAGCTCCGGAGCAAGCGGCACGTGGCAAATCCCAGCTGCCTGCGCTGCCCTTGCAAAACTTCCCTGGGAAGGCAGCCTCCTCCTGCCTCCGACGCTCCAAAATAACTCAAGGACGGTGGCTCACTTTATCTCCACGAGCCGGTATTTGCACGTGTGGGATCGCCACGGGCACCTGGATTGCAGTGGAATCATCCCAGGCCAGCAGGGCCTGGAGCCTGGGCGCTAATTAAAGCGCCAGAAGATTAAGGGAAGATCCCGCAGTGTGGGGCAGGCTTAGCCGGGTGCTCTGGCTCGCCTGACCTAAATCCATCCCTGTGGCACCATCCTTCAGCTCCATGGGGAACCCAGGTCCCCTTGGGCACCATTTGGCAGCCCCGCATGTGCCAGTCTGGGATACGAGCAGGGGTGCCCTTGGGTGCACAGGGCAGCACACACATGTGCAGCCCTCCTTGCACGCTTACACTCCCCCAAGCAGCAGGGCGAGACCATCCTGTCCTTGCACACTCGCTGCTCACCTGCAAGGACAGGGAGACTCCTCCCCCCTTGCACACTTGTTTCCACCACGAGTGAGTGCAGACAACCCTCTTGCACGCTCAACCCCACATGAAAAGGTGCAAACACCCCCTTGTACACTCAACACCCCAACAAGGGGGTGCAGGGCCTTCCTTGCACACTCATTCTCCCCATAAGGGGGATGCAGATCCCTTCCTTACACACTCGCCTTCTGCCCCACGGAGGGGGATGGAGACTCCCCCTTGCACACTCACCCCACAAGGGGATGTAGACCCCTCCTTGCACAACCACCCTCTCCATAAGGGGGATGCAGAGCCCCCTCCTTGCACGCCTGCCCTTTCTAAAAGGGTCATGCAGACACCCCTTGTACACTCACCCCATAAGGGCTGTGCAGACCCCACCTTGCACACTCACCCCACGAGGGGATGCAGACCTCCCTCCTTGCACACTCACTCCCCCCATAAGGGGGTGCACACCTCCCCGCTCCTCGCACACTCACCCCATAAGGGGGATGCAGACCCCCCCTTGCACACTCACTCTCCCGATAAGGGGGATGTAGACCCCTTGCACACTCACTCCATAGAGAGGTGCAGACCCTCCCTTGAACACTCACCTCATAAGGGGATGCAGACCCCCCCTCTTGCACACTCACTCCCCCCACAAGGATCCCCCCTTGCATACTCCCCCATAAGGGGATGCGGACCCTCCTTGCACACTCACTCTCCCCCATAAAGGGGTGCAAACCCCCCCCGCTCCTCGCACACTCACCCCATAAGGGGGATGCAGACCCCCCCTTGCACACTCACTCTCCCCCATAAGGGGATGCAGACCCCCTTGCACACTCACCCCATAAGGT
>VWPW01032752.1:11733-25670 GCA_013389825.1 Crypturellus undulatus | reverse complement strand
ACGTACGCATACACTACGATTGGTTACATGCTGTCCACGCGTCTTCTACTGCACTTGGTTGGTTGTGGATCACGGGCATGCATTCACACCACTGGTCTGTGCACAAGTCCTTCTTTCACACTGACAAGCTTAATTACAGCTCCGTCTCGCCCAACTTTCTCATGCTTGCAGTTCAGGGACTTTCCAGGATCACATTTCTTCAGATTAGGGAGCATCCACTATCTTTAGCTCAGCTCTTTGTAGTCGCTTCCCATGGAAAGGCCTCTGTCCCTTAGATATGTTCAGGAAGGAAGGAAGGAAGGAAGGTCAAGACCCTGCAGAAGCTTTTAGAGTCATGATACTAGTGGTTGGAGCAGCAAGTGGGGAGCTAGGACTTGTTGCCTTTTCCTGCTGCAGCCAGACCTCACACTGTAGCTCAAGGCAATCCACTTCTCCCTCCTGTGCCCGTGTCTGTGAGAGGGCTCTTAAATTTCAGAGTTCTGTGTGAAATTTGGCTTTGGTCTGGTTCCTCATGAGGCCTTTTGTTGAGGGAAAGAGAGCAGCCAGGCTGTGCGTGTGGCACCAAGGAAGGCGAGCGGTGCCCATGGCCTCCACCCTCCTTGTAGACACTCACATTCAGTGATGGTCATGAAGAAACAGTGCTTAAAGGAGGAACAAGGGCAAGCCCTTTTCACTCAAGGGGCCTACTTAGGACAGGTTTATGGTCTCCTGAAGGTCGAGTCATCTCACTAATGCTGTACTATATAGCAGGTGCGTTTCTCTCCATGTGTATTTTAAGTTTCTTAAAGGGAGAGCAAACTTCGGCCCCCAAATGAAAAACTTAGAACTCTTTCCAGCGGAAAAAGTTTCCTGCCAGGTTTTCCCAATCTGGAAAGAAAGGCCAGGACTCAGCTCACCTAGCTGTGGACACAGCTGGCGTGGGCACCGGACTCAAGTTAGATGAACTGAGTCTCCTAAAAGCCAAGCAAGCTGCTGTTAGAAGCTCTCTCGTCCATGTGAGGTGACGGCCCTAGGCTAGCTTATGTAGGTAGCCAAAACCAAGGTATGATGAATCTGGGCCAGTCGTTTCAGTCAAAACCAGGCACAGAGAAAGTCTTAATTAGGCTTAATTTGACCTAAGTAGATGAGAAAAAAAAATAAATAAAAAAAAACAGGGAAGAATGTAGCTCTTGACTCTTTGGTACAAACACATTTTATTTATTTATGTATTTAAGTATTATGTATCTGAAATTTCATTAGATTTATTTTTGAAAATTTCAAAGAAAAAGCTCTTTTTAAAAATGCATGTTCACTAACTAGCAAATTAAGCTCACTAGGTTGCCCGAGGTCCCTCTGCTTCTCAACTGCTTTGATCTTTCTGCTTCTCATGCAGTGCTTCTCATGAAGTACTTCTCATGTGCAGTTGGGGATGCTATGCAGTTATTTTATTTATTTATTCATTTATTTTGAAGCAGTGTTGAGAGGACTGTGTTCTACTTGCTAAATATTCCCTCACAAGATAGATGTTTCCTAGTACATCCTTAGGTTGCCTCACTTGATGATGAGTGCTTGGGAACAACAGTGCTATATCCTTTCCAGCACACAACCAGGTTTGAGTCAATGCTCCTTGCAACATGCAAGGTGAAGGCTGAAGTTTTTTTTTTATTTACATGTGGTTTTAAGATTACTAAGTGAGGATATACCTAGAAAAGCATGGCAATGTGAATTCAGTTTGGAAATTAGGCAGATAGGAATGAAAAGCCTTGAAGTGCTACAGAAAACTGTGACTGCTCCTGTTATTGAAAGAGTTGCCATATTCTACACTGCTTTTATTGCTATTATTATTGTATTAACCACCCCAAGCTCTATCATCCCTACCCATACAGTTACCCCCGCCTTCTTCCTCCTAGCCCAGCTTACTACTAGGTGTAATAGCATAGAACTGTTGACCCTTGAAGATGACTCAGTACCTTTAGGTGAAGCTGAAAGCGGCTACCAAATTTCTAGGCTGACATTAGCACTCTGTCCCAATGCTCCACACTGAGCACTGGTGACCGTTTTGCTGCCGTATGGACATCAAGGTATTTCTTGTATTCTGTTTAGAGAGAACTGAATTGTCTGAAAGCTGTGTGGAAGTCGCAGGGACTGCCTTCCCCCTGTTCTACCAAAAGTCTTTGCCAGTCTGCGATGCTCCTGCTGTTTTTTTGTTTTTTTTTTTTTTTTTCCATAACATTAAGGTTATAGCTGTTAGTGTAGCGCATGGTCAGCTGAAAGCCTGGGCTCTGCAGCTAACTCCCAGCTTGTTAGCTTCTATTTTAGAATAAGCAAATGCTTATTTGGCCAGTTTTACAAATGCATCATTTAGAGCAGTCATCAGATTTCCAACTAATAAAGAATTTCCTGCAGTAAGCCAAAAATGTCAAACAACCATATCCTTGAAGTAAGTTTGGGGTATGAAGAAAGTGTGAACACGTTTGCCTTTCTGCTCAGCAACAAGGGAAAAAGATCAGAATCAGCTTTCAGGGTTAAAAATATATCTCCTTGTCATTTATATAGCAACTGGTACAGGATGGTGATGGATAATGTCATGAGGAACTGTGCACCTGATACCATCTGTGGGTGAGCATCACTACTGCGAAATCACTGTCACATGCCTTGCGTTTCCTGCGTTCTGCAAGTTTTTACCACTTTTTATAAGTATAGCACTCCTGAAAGGCAATGAGAACAAGAGGGTTTAGGAAAATCTTTATTAATCAGCTGACATATGATGGACAAGCAGTGATGGAAATTTCCTTATGCTCTGGGCCAGCACCTGAGTCCTGCCTAAAGGCCATGCCCCTCTGAGGCTGTGAGCATCATTTCTCCCCACTGCTTGTTCCTTCTCCAACATCACACCCAAGCCTACTGATAAGAGTGACAAGTTTGATTTGTCTTCCAATATGCTTGGTTCCTTGTGCTTTAAAAATCAGAGAATTTTCCATCATTACCTACTCCATGAGTCACAGAGCAACCATCAGATAGTAAAAATAGTGGTTGCTGCATACATGGATGGATTCGCATCATTCTCTTAGGCTGGGGCAATCCTTCCATCTTACCTTTAGCCTGGAAAAGTTAAAACTGATTCTACATTGTAACAGGCAAATGTTTCATCTTTCAGAATTCTGTCTCAGTGATAACATTTTAAATCTTTTCTTGAAAAAAATGATAATAATCCCTCCATGGTGAATTATAAATAGTGAAAATGGATTCCTTCTTATTTCAAAGTCTTTGCTTCACTATTTCTATTATAAAATCTTCCTAGCAGGCACTACTAAGAGTTTAGGATTGTCCTACCACTGAGACTTACCAATGAGAATTTCCATGCAGGATCCAGCAGACTTTGTTAGCAATGACTAAACGCAGTTCTCCCAGATTGGGTAGGAATGCCTTCGTAAAGCAACCACTTGTGGTTTTGGTACATTTTTTCCAAGTCTGAAAATACAGTGTAATGAAGTCTCGTTATGTGGAACTCATCAGTAATACTGGAATTTAAAGAAATAATGAAATTTAAGAGATTAAAAAAATAGAACAGGAATGAAGGTTTGCAAAATTAGTACTTCTGACTATTAGTCAGAGACAAAAGATGTAATAAGCAATATTAAAATCAATACTAGATATTCATGTTAGAAGTCTGTGGGTATACTAGTAATTCAAGAGGAAAAATCTGATTGGTGATTTAATTATTATTAAGAGCTTTATTCAGCATGACTTGCATAAATCTCTGCTGGTTTTCATTAGTGTGCTCCCATTTCTTTTTTCACCTAAATCTGTATATTGGAGGCAGTAGATTTATATTTATTTATGTAATAGGGAAAATATTGTAAGCATGCTGTTGATTTCTTTGATTGAAAAAATGTCACTGGCACAAAGGAAAAAAAGACTATAGAGTGGATATCAGCTGCACGGAGTCTTTTAAGGTTAGATAAAGGGTTAAGACCTGAGAAGAAAAGTCATTTGTGGTTTCCCAAGTTGAAATGTAATGCTTGACATCTACGTGGGGATGTGTGAAGAGCAAGATTCTTGCAAGAACCTCTAGCTGGGCAATTCACATCGTTGATCCATAAAAAAGGAAGGAGGAGAGCAAAGCAGCAAGAGCAGCAGCACACTTGTGTAGTGGGGAACGTGCTGCAGAGCAAGCTCAGTTCTGGTGCACAGGTGTGCAGGGCAGCAGGAGGACAAACCCCAGGTCGCTGCAGTGGTAGGAAATCATCAACAAGCAAAAATCTCGCTCCAGCAAGGTGCTCTTCCACAAACTCTCTTTGTGGAGAAATAGCAAATGCATTTTCCCTGTCAGCTGAGGACATTTATTTTCTGCAAGCTGTGTATGACGGCTGGTGTGTATGGGTATTATTACGGCTTTTGTGGTTATTATTAACACCCAAAAATCTTTGAAAACTATTGGAAATCTTACAGACCTGATTTTTTCCATACAACCCCACATTGCTTCAGCCTGGCCACCTGCAAACATAGAAAGAACTTTTTTCCTTTCTCCCAAAGGTCAGTCTGTGAGTGCTTCAGTCCCCGTGTATGAGGAGGAGCTTTTCTAGCTTTTCCTGAGGAGTTGCACCTTATTCCCTGTACAGGCTAGTCACTTGTGGATTGAAAGGCCTGCAGAGTCCCCTGCACATGTGCAAGATCCAAGAAAATGCACCAGAGATTAAATTAATGAGTGTGTTTGGAATTTCTCCTAAAAAAATGGAGAGAGAATTAAAGAGCAAATGCATGATTTCTTGTTGAACTTACGTAGTTGTTCAAAAGCTCTGTATTTGCCTTGTAATAACTTATACAGAGTCCCTCTTAATTATTACCCAAGCAAAGAAATAAGCAACATTTTGCAAATAAAGTAGTTGGAGAAGAAGAGTAATCAGCATGTTAATTCTAATTGTATGCTATGATTGTGTACTGATTTTTTTGACTCATTTTATTTGTTAATTAGTTAATGCCTGTGAAGTGCCTTTGAAATAGAAAATGCTATAAATTGCTTTGTATTACTATTACTGTCATTATCCACTAGTTTTAATTAGTTCTCTTAATTTTAATTGGATTATTAAGAGAAAAAAAAATGATTTGGGACCAATTGTTGTCCTCAGCAGCCCAGTGAAGTGAATAGCTGTCATATCCGTCCATACAGGCAAGACTAGCTTGTTTTTGTGGATTGCTGGATAAATCTTCCTAGATGGGCTTCACAAATGGGTCCACATGGTGACTGTCCTCTGTCTTAAAATTATCCTGTCTAAGACCGGGGTAGGATATATTCAGGCTGGCCTCCTGGCAGCTTTTCTACAGAGGGATGTGTCACAATGACAAGCTGGAATTTATGGCCCTGGAGGATTAGAAACAAGAAGATGGTAGCACAAAGATGTCTGCGGGTTAAAAAAATACATAGGAATAACTATTTCTTCCCTTCCCGCTCTCTTCTTTCTTTCCTTCCCCAGATTAACTGCTTCTGAGGTGAGCTTCAACACCTTATCCTCTTGGGAGTTTATCTGGAGGAATTTCCTTTTCAGTTTGGTCTAAGAATGTCTCTCACCCCTCAAACTAAAACCTGAACTTTTTGTATTTGTGTAAATTTCTAGTGGATGTAGTTCCGGCATCCGATTTATTTCCAGAGCAGTATCTGAAGAGTCAGCAAATCTTCCCATGTGTCCTTACCATTAGGTTTTATTTCATGCATTTTTATAATGTTTTGTTTCCAGTGATGATAAAGTTCGCTGCTTAAAAATCCCACAGAAAAGCATTATAGTAGCAAAAGGAGTGCATTTGCTCCTACTATAAAAGACATTTATCAAAGTTAAATCAGTTGGGGTTTTCTAGCGCCTGGCTGATTTGCAAAAAAAAATCATTAAGAACTTCAAATTTTTGATAATAGAAGGGATTTCTTATTGTTTGGAGTACTGGAAATATAAGGGGGTGCCAGCTGACAAGGATAAAAATACATGATTTCATTTTTTGAGCTAACTTTTGTATCATTTGTATTGTTTTTCTCTTTTTTTTTTTCTGTCATTTCCATGCGCAAATGGAAATCCTCTTCTACTAAGCGATCAGGAATAAAGCTAAGAGGTAACTAAACAATATTCGAACCAGAGAGAGCCCCCTGTAAATACTGCAAAGTTGCCAATTGAAGACAGTGTGTTTTGGGACAAAGTCCTAAGACATCTGACAGCTGCTCATTTCCATAGTGTTTGAGTACCTGATAAAGATTGTTAAGGTATGTTCCTTTTAATCAAGAGTCGTTTCTGGGGTCTTCTGTAAAGGCACCTTATCTCCTGTTCTTCAGACTCTGCAGAGTTGAACCCAACTGTCTCTGGTTTCAGATATTAGGAGGTTAAAATCTTATATTTAAATCTTTGATGAATGTTTGTTATGTCAGCCTAGAAAATTATATTTCTAGATGAGGTCTGTTTCTGTTTCACATGATGCTCCAGTTGGAAAAACTCCCTATGCAGTGATCTTGCTTTGTGTGCATTATTTAACTAATGTTACAAAGAGAACATTACTAGTCCCCTGAAGAACATATTTTTGTTTGGCCTATAATATTTCTTTGTCAGGAGAAATTGTTTGTACTGCAGCCTTTCATTTTATCTTCAGAAAGGCTTGCCCTTGGCATTTGTCATATGTCAGGTGTGACAAAACACAGGGCAGGTTGGACTCTTCCCTTTCTGCTCCCACTATATTTCAAATGTTATGATGAGTGCCATTCCTAATTGCTGGGAGTTGACAGAGGGTGGCAGTATTTTGCTGGCAATTCTGAAGTTTGTGCTATGCTTAGGAGTCTGCTTAGATCAGAAATCCTGTATTTTCTTCCTTTCTGCTTTCACCGTGAATAGGCTAAATAGAAGGAAATCCCTAATAATATGCCTTGCATTGCAACACTGTTAGCCCAAATGTTAAGGGTTAGGATATGGTGTGTAATGTTAGGCTAGTGCATGTTAGAATACTTAAGTTCCCTAAGAGACTGAATGCAGTTTAATTAAATATTTAATGGATTTGTCCTGCTGAAAGGAATCAGCAGAATAACTAAAGAGTTTGCTCATGGAGATGAAAGTTGCAGTGGAAGGTGATCTATGAGGATCACTGTTCATTCAATAGGCTCATAGCCTGCCTTTCCAATCAATGTGTACTTTTCCTCCAAACGTAGTGTCTGCTTTGGTAGAAGTTTATATGTATCTCACTGGCACCAAGACAGGGGCAGTTTGAAAGTGCTATAGCAGGATATGACAGTAAATATTAAGTTGATAACCATGTACTGAACTCACAGCACAGTTGGAAACCTCTTACCTGATCATACTCCCAGAATCAGAGCAGGATGTAGAGCAAAGAGGAGGTTAGCAGATAGATCCACAGTCACTGGGTTCACAGACTGTTTTCTACCCAGTTCAGTGATGGTGCATTTCCACAATGCGGTGTATAATTTTACCTACTGCAAACAGCACAAATGCCGATAGGAAGGCCCAAGCCATCGGCGAGCCATCTCTGGCATAGCCACGTGAGCTTAGCAATTACTTCAACAAGAAAATGACCAAATCCTTACTAGAACACCCCCTTTTTGAAGACAGAGGTTTTTTTTCTCTCTTATATAATAACTGCACATACTATGGTCTCGACTCCTCCAGGATATTGCTGCTGCTTAGGACAGCAGGCCAGTGTTTTCTCAAGCATTTAACATAAGCAAATCTCACAGTGACTGTGTGGCTTGACCTTTACTTGCTGAAGGACCAGCCAGTTTGCTTTGAGGTCTTAAATACCTCCATAATTTTCCCAGTGGCAGCTCAGTGCCTTGTGCTCACCACAGTGCTGGTATTTTCCCCAGAATCATCTGCACAGGTACTTTCAGGGTGCTGTTTCATTTCTGCCATCATGATCTTTGTAATCTTTTCAGGTTACATTATTGGGTTTATAGCTGTTTGACGTAATCCTCACTAATATACCCTAAAAATCTTCTTTGTCTCTTAACATCCTTATTTCTTCTTGTGTTGCTGTAAACTGTGTAAACTTTTTAATCAAAATATGTATTTTACTGTCTGATATTTGCTACTTTTCTTATCCAGTTTGTAGCTTCATTACTTTAATGTATACATGACTTTGAAATGAAAAATGACTATGTATTTAATTGGACAGTCTTATTTCGCTAGTTTTGCCCTTTTCCCTGAACTTGGAACAATCCATATTAGCTTAGCTTGTCAATCTTCTGTGTACTGTCATCTTATAGTACTATTTTAAGGACAAAGTTTTCCTGTTTTGTTTCTATACCTCCAGCACAACAAAATCCCGCTCCATGCTCCAGTGCAGACACTAATACAGCCTAAATAAATGAGTAATGAGATGCATTCTTTATTTCAGCCTGAGTGGTTTTATCAGAATTGCTGCCTAGCCAAAGCAATTTGGCCAAAGCCAAATAGGCTGCACAAATAGGCACGTGCAAATGAAAAGTGTATCTGTTAGGAGAGCGCTTCCTTCCATACCTGTGTTATTTTTAACTGGCGTGAAGGCAATGCCTGTATGGAGCTGTCTGCTTTAGGGACACCTCAGGCATGCTGCACAGCCTGAGGCTGCCACTACTGATTTTGATTTAGTTGTCAAAGAACCAGTCAGCTTGTATAAATTTTCATTCATGATAGTAGAGTTTAAACTTGAAAAAAAGACAGGAAGGGCAGGGGGAGAAAAATAAAGTCCATGTGAAGCACTAGGAATCTACAGGGGGTGATATTTTTTTCCACAGTATTCCTTCCAGACAGCAGTGTCTATGCTTCTGACATGGTCTTATTCAACTTCCAAAATCTTTTCTTTTTAAGGATTTATGCTGCTACTTTAAGTCCTCCCTAATGTTTGTGCTTAACAGCTATGTTGTAAAGGCAGAGTCTTAACTGATGCTTAACTGCAATTATGTTCATAGTGGTGTCTTGGAGAAGGATGACAAGAGAGGATTTTCATCTTCGTTCCCTTATGTACTGTGCCGGTACTTCACAATTTACAGGGCTGAGTGAAGGAGAGGATTATGCTGTAGGGCATACACCCCTCACAAAGCAAATATGAACAAAAAACTAAGTCCAGTGTTACCCAGATGATGAGCCGAACTACAATTAAAGCAAACTCACAGATGCTTTGGATATGTCTGTTTTGGATCGCAGCCAGAGGAAACTGTTAGCTGTGTGGAAAAAGTTGTCAGTCTTTTCACAATAAAATCAAGCACATGAAAATGTTATAATTAACATTTTTATTCCAAAATGGTTGGATGTTTTTAAGTTACTGTTTCAGGTATGCCTTCTGCTGTGTTGGGAAGGCGCCTGTTCCTATATTTCATTTTGTTTCTGTGGATCAGTCATCTAACCCCTAACTTTGGGCAGATTATGAAGCACATTGATTTACACGTTTCTCATTGCAATAAACAGGCTCAGGAGCGCAGGCCGCGACTTTCAGAAACGCTTTCTGAGCGGCAGTAATTTTCCTGCTTTCCTGGCAGTATTCCATGAGCATTCCATGACCAGAGGATCCCAGGTTTGCTCAAGAGGAGGGTCACAAAAGCCCCCAGGGAATTTTCCAGCTGAAAGCAAAGCAAAGTGCTCACATAGGGCCTTAGGATTAGGATTGTCCTTTTTATTATGGATTCCAGGTCAAACCTCCAGGTCCAGCTGAACCATAGATGGCCTGCAAGGTCCAGCAGGAAATGATAATTATGCTCCATCCCTCTCATCTGGGGTCTCTTAGGTGGCTGTTCTGAAGGTTGAGTGTTAGGATGCATTTCATTTGTTTCAACTGAAGGCTGCCAGGGATAGGAATGGGTTTTCCTCACCTCCATCCCCAGGGAGCTGTGTTACTTCCAGATATACTGATGCAAAAATATATTCCTGGTATACTGGAAAATTGCACAGTGAGCCAAATCAGCAAAATACCTGTCTTTTAGTGGTTGATTTTAATTTTTTTTTCATTGACTCATTTAACTGTGACAGCTCATCCACAAGTGTATGATGGACAGATCATGAGAAAGCTGTAGATGGGGGTTGGAGGTAGAATGTTTTTATTCTCTTTTTCCTCCCATAGAAAAAAAAAATATGCCAGACAACTAACTAAAGAATTTAAATCCAAGTTTTTCAGAAGTTCTAAAAAATCACATGACTAAGTCACACCGAGTTTTTCTTTCCCTTCAGTCTGAAAACGTCTTTTAGACTTCTTTTTTTTTTTTCTGTTTTTCTCTTTGTTGGGACTGCATTGACCTGCATGTTGATTTTATTTATTTGCTTTTTAATGCTCACACTTGCACTAGAGATTATATCTGTGGGATTACTACTCATCTAGAGGCTGCAATAAAGCTGAAATGTCATGAAATGGGAGGATCTAAGATCCATGCAGTGTGCTCTCATGCAGCCACTCTTGTCCACCCGAGGTTTGCAGTCTATCTATTTTCACTTGTTTTTCAAGGTTTTTTTTTTTTCTCTGTTTTCACTTGTTTTTCCACTTTCTGCAGATGTTTCTGGTGCAGCACGCTTGTTTTGCTATTGTCTTTGCAGGTAGTTTACCAAAGAAACCCTGTCACACTGCAGAGCAGTGAGAGGCCTCCTGTAATTCTGAGGACTCAGGGATTTTAAAGTTTTGGAAAATCAATGGATATTTGAGTTGCTTCCTCTTTTGTATATACATATGGTCTTTAATCAAAGCTGAAAGGTTTGTGGGTATATCTATACGTGTTAGAAATTTTAAGAAGAAGTTAGAAGTTTAAACCATGTCTAAGCAAAAGGTTTAAGCCACAGAATATGAGTATAGTTCACCCTGAAATTTAAATGGAATAAAGGTTGGGATTATGCAAAGTTGGATGTTTACTCTTACCTATCCTAAAGTCAGGTGTGAAAGACAAGGATTTCTGTTGTAAATGCTGAAAAAACATAAACAAACAAACAACCCCCCCACAACTCTAAGGTGTTTGTAATGGAGGATTTCTTGTGCCAGCTTCACCTAGATGTCACTCCCTGTAATATCATTATGAGGTGAAGTGCATATGCAGTAAAGTAAAAAATAATGATGAAACAGGTGATGAAATAAGTTGCTCAGAAAGGTTGTGGAGTCTCCACTCCTGAAGGTGCTCAGAATACAACTGGCCATGGTCCTTGTCTAGGCAGCCCTGCTCTGCGGGGTGATCTAGACAAGGTTCCTTCTCATCCCAAGTGAGGTTCCTTCTTAACCCAATTATTCTGTAGTTCCCATTTATTAGAAACTTTTACTACTTGAATGGATTGGGAAAAGTACAGAAAGGCAGCACAATAGTTTCCTAGATAGGAACATGCCAGGAAGACAGTGGCAGCCTGCTGTTAGCTTGAAAGGTATAACGTGCTGCAAGGCTTGTTTTACTAGACAGAACTAGAGATCTAAAGAAGACACAGAAAAAATAAGAAAGTAAAAATAGGAAAAACAACAACAACAATAACAAAAATCACCTTCTTTGGGGGAGAATAGTGAGCAGTTGTTTTCACAGGCATGCTAATAAGGACAGGATCTCTGAAAGTATCGGAGGAGTCTGCACTTTCAAAAATCTAGGGAATAATGAGCTATTATATTTAATGTATAATCAGATACAACTATAGTGTGTTGTTTTTAAGGCATACTTCTTCAAATGCTTTTGTTGTGAATTATTAATATCTCATTTTAGAGAAACTACTTGGTTTGTAATTGCCATTATCATCGTCTCTGAGTTAGATAAGCCCTGCCCAATCTTAAAAAGTGATCTGAAGGAGAATCTACCTAGCTTGAGTATTGGATAATACTGTGACAGGAGGATGGCGACTAAAAGGTGCCGGAATTCTACTTAGCTCATTACCACACAACTCTCCTTCTGTAGAGTGAGGTACTTCCCATGGGACTTAAATTTTTGTCTTCTCGGAGATTGCAGGGAAGAAGGATGAATAGCATCATGAAAAATAATTTCTGTTTCCTGTTATGCACCTTTCCCAAGTTTTGTGATATTTCATATTTCATATCGGTCTGAGAGTGTGTGATGTGAAGAACCAGAGTCTCTAAAAGGCTAAAAATGTTCAGGAGAGTTAAGTGCTAGGCTTGGAAGCAGCACACATTTTTGGAAGAAGTGCTTAATAATTCACTAAATGATTTGTGTAAAATATAGCATGTAGTGTTTTAAGAATTAAGATGCTTCAGCCTGCATATAGTGAGGTATTTTTTTCTTAAATGATGGGTAGAGCATCCAGAAGCAACTATAATTAAAATTACTTAAGCTTTTCATTTTCAAAGCTCTTTTGGATTTCAGGATGACATTTTCATGTCTGAACTCGGCTCACTTCCCAAAAGAGTATTTTTGGGAAGTTGAAGCAAAACCAGTCCATCCCTCTCTGTGTAAAGACTGCTATAAAAGTGCTCATTTGCTATGACACATCTTTGGCAGCCAGCTATTGAACAGCTTCAGTGCCTAATTGGAGAGAGCCAATAATATTTTAAAAATCGTTATATATTTATTATTGATTACAGCATTGCCTAGGGACTGTGCCCATCAGCCAGAGACTGATAGTCTATGGGTGACAGTGGAAAAGCCAGCATTAATTGCCAAAGTCTGCGATGCAATTTGCCCCCAACAATAGCTGTATGTCCAAGACACAGCCATGGGAGTGTTACTAGCTTGGCAAGCCAAGCTGCTTCTCACTTGATGCTTTCTTGGTTCTGTTACTGCAGTCTGTCATTATCAAACTGCCTTTAATGGCCATGCTATGTGAATTTTTCACATTTAGGTTTGTACAATAAAGCTATTTAGGTTCCTGAGAACCTAAATACGGAGGTGTTTTACACCACTTCAGAATACAGTGTTTCCCTAAGCAGCTCATCTTGGATCCACGCTTTTGCCATGGTATGACATGAAAATAGATTAAAAAAAAAAAAGAGAGAGAGAAAAAAAAAAGCCTTTAATGTTGAGGTAAATGGACATCCTCTTTTCTTGAAGTTCTGTATTAAAATTGTCATTTTTTAGTCACCTGTTAATTTCATGGAAAGGGATATAGTTGAAGTTATAGAAATCTAGCATAATAGGACTTTTCAACCCATATTCTTCTGAATTAGAAGATTTTTTTTAAGCCTTTATTTATTGCTGCCTTTTCCCCCAAGCTGTTCTTTTTTAGTTGCATTAGAATGGAATATATTTGGATTTTTAAAAAATGACAGCTCCTTTTCATGGTCTTTTACTGTATTTCTGCTATGGCTGGTCAGATGCTTTTATCTAAACCTTTGTTCTCTGAAGTGGAAGAATTCCAGAAGATTTAAGATGGTGCTTAGAGAGTTTTCAGGGTGGAGAGGGAAGCAATAATTTGCCATCATGAAATCCTGTTTTCTGATCAGCAGTAATTTCCACAACTTTTTTTAAACTTTTGTGGAGCGTGATAGACTTGAAGTTCGTAACACAGCTCAGCCCATCCTGTGGGCGCTTAACTACGCCTGGAAGGCACTGGTGGGTATTAGGGGTGACGGGTTGTGCTTTTATGTCCTTAGGAGCCGTTAAATCCTCCTTTGAGGAATCAGAAAATCCTCTTTAATGTTAGATGGTTATAAAATTACAACATTAAAGTGGCAAGGGCCTGTTAACGTTAGCAGACACACCCTGGAGCTGTTTTGTATCCTCTTTTCCAGAGGGAATAACCCCAGTTACCTGGGTTAGTTAAGGGTCACCTCAGATGTGGAGCTGCCCATGCGGCTAACACGGGCTGTGGGGCAGCGCTGACGCTTGAGGGAAGCGGGGCAAGGGGCCAGCACGAGGAAGCCTCTCTCCCTCTGCGCTCTCCGTGTCATTGCGCGTTTTTTTTTTTTTTTTTTTTTTTTTAAGGTGCTTCGGTAAAAAAGCGGGAGGTTGAGGTGAGAAAAGGTGAATATTGCGCGGGCTGCGCGAGGGCGCGCGGGCGGGACGCGCGGGGGCGCCCGCGAGCCGCGCCCGGCGT
>VWPW01032752.1:0-11437 GCA_013389825.1 Crypturellus undulatus | reverse complement strand
CGGCGCCGGGGAGGCAGCGCGGCCGCAAGGCGTGAGAGGCGCCCGAGAGGCGGGCGGGGCGGCTATTTTTTCCCTTTTTTTTTTTTTTTTTTTTCCTCCATCCCCTCGGAAGGGGTAAGTTTGCTCCCCACCCCGGCTTCCTCCCCACCTCTTCCTTCTGCTCTTGCTGTCTATTTCTGCGGGCTCTGGCGCGGAGCAGCCGGGCAGAGCGCTGCCCGCGCCCGGGGCTCGCGTCTTCCCCTTGCCTGCCACCATGTCCAAAGTGGCGGCGGCGGAAAGTTGTGGCTCGGCGCCATGTGAGGACTTGTCCAAGGTGTCCGATGAAGAGCTACTCCAGTGGAGCAAGGAGGAGTTGGTCCGCAGTCTGCGCCGTGCCGAGGCCGAGAAGATGAGTGCGATGCTGGACCACAGCAACCTCATCCGTGAGGTGAACCGCCGCCTCCAGCTGCACCTCGGCGAGATCCGCGGCCTCAAGGTAGCGGGGGACATGAGGAGTGGAGGGCGTGGGCCCCGTGCGGAGAACAGCCCTGCGGGGGTGGTGTTGTCCTGAGTGGCGTCGCGTAGGCTTCATCGGTCGCTGTGCTGGTCCCCCCCGCCAAGATGGGCACCAAATGTGGCCAGGACTTGAGGTCACTTAAAAGCGAGGTGCCCAGTTAAGAGTGACAAACTCCCCAGCAGTATGTGGAACACGGCTGCTCCATCGTGTGTGCCGTGGTGCTTTGGGGCCATGGAAACATCTAAACCCCATCACCTCATTGCTTTCTAGTAAGATGCAATGTTTCTGTCTGGGCTCCTGTGAAAGGATGCAATGTGTTGGGCTGTGGAGATTCAAAAGGCTCTACACTGCACATCCTCTTTCCTATTCTCCCCCCCCCCGCCTTTTTTTTAAGACAACTTATTATTGACTTTGTAGTAAGGTGAGTCATTCCCTAGTTTCCCCATTTGAAAAGGATGTCAGAGGATACAACTCTAATAAAATTGTTTTCAGTGCTGTGCTGCCACCGATCACACGGAGAGGCAGCCTGAGGCTGTAGTGATTTATCCCTTCCTAACCCAACTGCCCTGCTATGTGGGAAGTGCAGTCCCTGGTGCCTTCTTTCCCGATTCTGAGCATTGGGAACACAGTGAGGCTGCTGCCTGCTGCAGCACATGCTGCTGTGGTGGACAACTAGGTTTGTGTTTTTTTTTTTTTTTTTTTTTTTTTNAAAGTAGGTGTTACATGGCTTGTTGCTGTGACATGTGGCACTTTGCATGAAATTCCTCAGTTGAGGTGAGCTTGGAAAGACCAGGTGCAGCGTGGCCTTTTGAGTTCATGCTATGTGAGGATACAGTAGGGAAGGAGAGATTATGACTTCTAGAATGGCTCTAGAGAATGAAATTATTGAGGAAAGGTCTCTGATGATCCAAGATTTCCTGTTCTGCAGCATATGGAGCCTCTCCTTTTTGACAATATAAGGTGTGTGGGGGAAAGAGGCCCATCAATGATACTGTATTTAAAATGAAAACCCTATTTTTACTAATGTAAGTTAAATTACAAAAGCAATTATTTTCCTGGTTATATTCAAAGGTGTTGTGCTGTAATATGGGTTTATACCTCTGCCAGATAAGTAACAAAACATGCCAGAGTATGTAGAAAGGAGTGACAAATTCCTCTCAAGTCTGAACTTACTAAGTGACCTTTCATTTCCACCTTTTCTTCAGATGTCTCAATTGAAACTCTTGAAAGGAATTTGAGGAAATAAAGTATCTGGGCTCCTGCTGAATTTCAGTAGGATCTGGGTTTCTACTCTCTCCTTTCACCCTTACGAAGAGGGACCTACTGGTCCATGAGTAACAGCGAACAGCTGAGCCTGCTTCCATGTGGACTGATAAATTATGGGCCATTACTCAAACTTTTTTTTCCACTATGGGACCATTTCAAGAATCCCTATCCTGTATAGATTTTTCAGGTTATTTGCAACCTCATGGGGATTTTTCCTTTGTCAAAGTTCGGCTGAAACTGGTCGAGCTCAAAGTCATTTTGAGAGGAAGGTCAAACAAAAATATGCATACGCACGCACCCCAAAGTTGCAAAAGCTTTCTTTTTATTTTAAGAGACTGTGCTAAAAATGTCTTTCCATAAGGCTAAACTTGTAGTCTTAGACATGAGGGGAAGAATGCTCAAGCCAGAGAGAGACAAACCTGATTATAAGCCAATTCAGTAAAACTAGGATGATGAAATATTGAAAATGTTTTCTTTGTATTATTTGGCTACAATAATAGCCTGGACTATTCCCAGGGTCCTTCTTTTACTGAAGAATAGCAATACTCTGAAGAAAATGTGTATATATATATATATATTTTTTTTCTAGAAGTGAAAAATCTATTCAAGCAGATTATTTTGTTTTTGAGAGGTTGAATCAGTTTTGAGGACAAGATTCTTTTATGCAAATCTTAAGCAAAATCAAACAAAACCTAAGTATTTTAAATCTCCAAAAAGTTCATTTTATATGGGAACATACTTTAGGGCACAGATAATATAAATGTAGTTAATTGTATGAGTGAGATTACCATTTCTGATGTACTTGTTTTAATGAGCAATGATTTTGCAAATGAGCACTTTCAAGTGAGAACGTCGCGAGTCTGATCTTCTGCAGTTTTAGTTGTTTTCATTATTTTTGGTTTTATTTTCATTGAGCATTAATTAAACATCTGAAACTTTCATACCTTATTGGAAGTTAGTTAGAAGCCTTTCAAAATTATCTCTGCATATTCAGTTTTGTATTGGACAGGTATTTTGTTAGCATGAAATATGGTGCAGTTAAAATATGCCAGATATACACAAAATAATTTGTGTCTCACTGGAGGGATGGTTGGTAGTAGTGCTGATCACTGGCTTGCATAAAGCTAATGGTATAATTTTTGCTTAGACATTCTTCTCATGCATATTTTTCGTTTAAAGGATATAAATCAGAAGCTGCAAGAAGACAACCAGGAACTGCGAGACCTTTGTTGCTTTCTGGATGATGACAGGCAGAAAGGCAAGAAGGTGTCCCGTGAGTGGCAGAGACTGGGCAGGTACAGTGCTAGTATTGTGCACAAAGAGGTTGCCTTATACCTACAGAAGCTGAAAGAACTGGAAGTGAGACAAGAAGAAGTGGTGAAAGAGAACCTGGAGCTAAAGGAGTTGTGTGTGCTGCTGGATGAGGAGAAGAGTGGGGGGGTGGGCAGCCGAAGTTCTATTGACAGCCAGATCAGCCTGTGCCAGCTGGCTGCCCTGAGCGCCTACATCAGGGATGTCGGTGATGGGAGCAGTACTTCTAGCACTGGAAGTACAGACAGTCCAGACCATCACAAACACCATCTGAGTACAAGTCCAGAACATCTTCAAAAACACAGGCCTGAAGGAAGCCCTGAGCATCAGAAGCACCGGAGTATCAGCCCAGAGCATCTCCAGAAGCCTAGGGGTTCTGGCAGTCCCGACCATCACCTTAAAGGACCAAGTCCAGAGCATCACAAAACCATTATCAAAGCACCTGAGCAACAAAAGCACAGCAGTAGTAGTCCAGAAACTCTACCAAAGCACATTTTGAGTAGTAGTCCTGAACACTTTCAAAAGCACAGGCCTGGTAGTAGCCCTGAGCATCAAAAGCCCAGCAGTGGCAGCCCAGATCATCTTCAAAAGCACACACCAAGTGGAAGCACAGAACATCTCCACAAGGCGAGGGGTACAAGTCCTGAGCATCTCAAGCAGCATTTTGGAGGGAGCCCAGAGCATCTTAAGCATCTCAGTGGAGGCAGCAGAGAAGGTACCCTCAGGAGACAAGTAACAGATGACCTATCACCTCACCACAGAAGTATATACAATGGAATGAATGGTGGGTCAATATATTTAGTGAAAACTCATTTTTGGAAAATAGCGAAAATCAGTGCTGTATCAACATTTTGGGAGGAAAAATAGTTTACATAAAATTAAAGGTAATAAGTGTAATGTTAGTAACAACTGACTTGATACATAATTAGGGTATACCCAGTTGTCCTTCTGCCCGGTTTTAGATTGCTTGGAAAAGTAGGAGGAAAAAGTTATCTTGAATGTTTGTGTAAGGTGTGAAGATTTGGGTCTTGATCATGCCCTGTAGTTGATGGGTGTAAACTGTCCCTGTGTAGGCTTATCATATAGGGAGGAGTTTTGTATGTTTCTTATCCTGTCTATATTTGAGTCAGCAGAATGGAAGTGAAAGACTCTAGTTTCATTTTCACCTTACTAAGTTAGCCTGGCTATTGACTTGAAGATTCTAAAATTTCCTCTGGCTTCTAAAGCTTTTCAAAGCCTTGATTTTTTTTTTTTTCTTTTTTTTTTTTTTTAATGTATTGAACTATACCAAATTAAGGGAGATTCCAAGGGATATTGACTGTTATTACTGCCCATTAGGAAGATACCCAATAAATATGCCTAATTTTAAGGAGCTGATATCCCCAATTACTGCAGTTAACTTTTTTGGGCAGGGCAGATGGATGATGGTTAAGATGATATTATTGAAATAAATGAAATGGAGTAAATGAAATGATTAAAACAAAAATTCAAATAAACATCTCTGTGTTGTTGAAATAGGTTTTTATAGACTTAGCAAAATTTCTATAGCCTTTTTTTTTCTACGTGCTCTGAGATGTCTCCATAAAAGAGATCAGAATCTTATTTATAGCTGAAAACTAATTTCTCAGTTCTTTGTATGTATTTTTGAAATAGAGCTCTTAAACTGAGACCATAGTAAATGGTCTTGGATGGGGCTTGCTTTCCTGTTTTAAAAGCAGCTGGGGAAAGTCTTTTTGACAGTGTTGAACTGACCGCTTGTTGTTGGATCTGCTTGTCAGGTGGAGACACTGAGCTCTCTGCGGGGTGCTGTCTCTAGCACTTATCATGTTGCTGTCTCGCCTCAGTCCATTGTCTGTGACAAATAATTTGCAGAATAGCTCCAGTTGAGATAAGCTGTTTTGTAGGTGTAAGGCCAGATTACTTTCATGAAATGTGTGTGTTTCCCAGGGCTGAGAAACACCAAAGTGCTAAGTGTAGAGACTTTAAATTAAAGCAAATTAATTAATAAAGCAAATCTATGAAAACTGTGTGAAGTTGTGTAATATAAAAGCTCTTAAAAGTTGGCCTTACAAATCCAAATTAAATACTGCAATTCTTTCTTCATTTGGTTCTATTAAAATACATGAGCTACACAGACTTGTAAGTAGCATGTAAGCATGCAGTCTGAAAAGACACTTCTGAGAAACTTCTTACTTCTACCTGTGATGCTAATTAATATATTCACTGGATATGTAGCAAGGTCTTAAGTATGTATTTTTTTTTTTTAAGCTCCTTCAGAGAAGGATACAGATTTTTTTTCCGCTTCCAGCATGATGCACTCTCTGGCATTTTGATCCAAATAATTCTTTTTTTTTTTGGTCAAGTATTAACGAAGTTAAATCATAGTAGTTAAATGCTGAGATGACTGACTTACTGCAGGGCATTTCAAGTAACTACAGCTGTGGCTCAAATAAGTAGTTGAAGAGGGAAGTGATATGGGAGTCTGTTTATTGACTTGAAGTGGAGCCTCTCCTTTACAAAATCATTCTGCAGAGAATTTTGATAAAATTGTCAAGCCACTCTGATGTTTATGCAGATTGAAGTAAGCACAAAGTAGATGTTAGCTGTGAGTTTACTTCTGAGCTCAGTTAAGACTTTTTGTCTCATTTCGGTCAAATGTTGAACACAAGTAAGAAAGTGGCATGGAAAACTGGCCTTAAATTCAGATGAGCAATGTGAAAAGATGCTATTTTTGACTTTTATCCCAAAATCATGCAGTAAATCTATTATATCATGCTGGTGGAAACTTAGTTTACTTTAAAATTCAGAATCTACTCAGCTAGTAGGCATTTGATTGCACACCATTGGATTATTTTGCAGGGCATTTCTGGTGTTGTGTTGATAAATGGGTAAATGGCAAAGAGAAACATCTTAACTCTTCTGTAGGATAGTATATTATAATTATGTAATTGGAGTTTACCAAGCTCGGTAGAGGTCTGGCCCATATCCATTTGGATGACATGAAATGACAGCTGTTCACTTGTACGGGCTCCAAATCAGGTTTGAGAGGAGAAATTATTCCCTTGGGTATCAGACCTTGCTCTGAAAGCTACTGTACTAAGCACCTGAAATAGCTGGGCATGAAATAGCTACGAATACGCTCTCCAAGTAGGAAGAGCAATTTCTGTTGAAATAGAAGCTTTCATCTGGAGCTAATGGCTCCCATCTAGCCTGAGTTTTGGTCTTGTTAGCACTTGTGTGATCATGGGGAAGCAAAGTGTTCAGGAATGCAAAATTATCTACACCAAAAGTTGGTATGCAAACATATGTGGCAACAGAGAAGGAATCTCTGTAGACTTTATTCAAACTCGTCAGCTACAGTTAAAGATGTTGGAATATGTTGTGATGGCACCAGAAATATAGGGTGTGTAACTATAGTCTGCATTACAGATATGGTTTATGCCTTAACTGTTTGGGCCTCATGCATGTTTTAAGCTCCCACAAGGTATGTGAGAAGGTACCACAAGTCTAAAGTTATCTTTGGTCCATTGCCTCTCTGGGTGCTCTCAACATTTAGAGTCAGAAGTGGGGGCTGAAAGCTGCATTTGGCTTCATGCATGTTAGTTGAAAACATATTTCCTTTTAAAGGCTCTAGCCAAATGCAAGATGTGCTGTAGTAATTACTGATCTTTTAGCAATCTCTCTTAAAATGCTCTAGTTAATGAGCGTGGGGCTACTTGGCATTGGAAGCTTGCTGAAATTAGATAAAACATATCCACGGTGAAAACATTTCTGCTGTGAACACACAGTCTCAAATAATACATGACAGTCTCTAACTTTGACACAAATATGTGGGTGCAAATATATAAATTAATGTGTGTTCAGGATTTGCAATCTAAATGGTTTCTTTGTTTGAAGCAGTTTGTTATAAATTTTCTGTTTTAAAGGGTTTTGTTTTACTCTAGGCTCTGAATTTTGTGTGAGAGGAAAATATTGGAAGTGCTTTTGGCTTCCTGCTGAGGCTGTTAATGAGAAAAGAAACAAAAACTGCTGACTAACTGTATGCGCTGCTAGAGGTGCAAGGACTCCGTACAGAACAAATGCAATGCAGTCTCTCTTGAGTTGAAGTATTGGTTAGCTTAAATCAAGGATCAGCTTAAATCTTGAAAAATTCTTCTGTAAATGTGTTGTTGCTTATAAGGAAAATAAGTTAAGGACATACTGCTTTGAGTAGAAAGAGGAAACTGCAATGTGGCTTCAGAGAGCAAAACTGGGTAACAATATTACTGAGTTAATTTCAGTGGAAATGGCTGCCCAAATAGTGGAATGATGTCATGTTTCTGGGTAGACTTGCTTACCTGTTACTTTTCATATAACTGAAATGAAAATAATTCTCTTGGCGTTCATAATGGTGTGTGATACTTTGTGTGTAAATTAAGCTTGCCTGATGGCACCCAATCTACATATGACATTTAGAGCCTAATGGAATATTATTTACCCTTGGGTAACCTGCTGTATAAACAAAGATTACAGGTTTGACAGAATTTCTTCTATTTAGGATGATTTAATCTACTATTCATTTCAGAGGTTTATTATTTTAAATGTGGAGCTCTAAAAGTTTTATGTCAATGGGAGTCTTTCAATTGAATTCCGCAGGAGTTGCATCAGACTCATAAATCAGGTTTAGATATTACAGACTGCAGGAGAATCAGGGCCTGATACGTGAGTATGTATGTGACTACAGCACACTGCATTTATTAACAAACTCGTATTTTTGTGAGGTAACTCGCCAAGCTAAAGCATCACTTGTAATATTAAAGCTAGGAATGCTATAGAAACTCATGTCTGAGGGCATTGGGGAAAACTTTACATTTGATTTCTTTTAACTTCACTGGCAGAAATAGCTCTGCTTTCAATGTTTTAGTGTATATACTGGATCATCTTTCCAGTCTGAGTGCCCAAATCTTAATGAAAAGAGTGTTTATAAAGAAGCTTGTCTAGCTGAACACAGCTGACTGAAGGCACCAGCGCTCTGACACCTGACAAGTCCCCATGATGATCAGAGTGGGAATCATACAGTGCTGACTGCAAAAATGGGCTTCCATCTGTAGCCATTTGATGCAAGCCAGGAGGTTTTACCACCCTTTAAAGTAGGTATGTATAAGAATGATACAGTTTAAAATGATATCTAATGCTTGGCGTGAGCTCACTACTTGCATGTTCTATACTAGCATTTCTGAAATGTCCGATGGGGATTCCTGCATGTTGAGCAGTGCTGAAGGCTTAGCTGAAGCCTTGCATGCCCTCCTTCACTTTGTTAATGCTTCCAGGGCAGGCATGGCAAGCAGTAAATGAATAATACCTGTCTTCAGTGGAAGACTTGTCAGGGAGAGCATTGAGTGGGATTTTCTTAAGGAGACCTTTCTGAAACAGTTTCAGAGCAATCGGTGTAACTTCTTTGGGACTTTGAGTGAAGTTTTGGGAAAGATGAAGTTTTGAGTGAAGTTTTGGGAAAGATCTTTCAGTCTTAGAGAAAAGAATAACAAGAAAATTATGGGATTGTCAATAATCATGCCTGGAAAAATACTGGAACAAGTAACTAAACTTTTAAAATATCTAGCGGGCAATGAGAAAATAAGTTGAGGTAAACTTGTTAAGAGTGATTATACAAAAACATTTTTTTTTCTCTGTATTGTAGGGTAGCAGGTATTGGGGAGAGTGGGAGATAGGAAATGCATCTTTCCTGCAGCTGGGAAGGGGTTTGATCCTGTCTCACCTGAAATTCTCCTAGCAAGCTAGGGAAGTGTGACTTGAATTAAACTCCTGTAAGGTAGATCCACAGCAGTTTGGGAAAATGTGTCTAGAGATGCATCTTCTCAGTACTTCATGCCCTTCCAGGAAGGGCATCATCAGAACTGATTTGCAGTCATCTGCCATTTTTCTTTCTTTTCTTTTATAACTTGCTAAAGGGATGGAGTGTATACTTCATAAAATTTAAGGTGGTACTCTTGTGGGAAGGTCTGAAAGGGGTTTGCGTGAGAGCATGCTGACAGCCATTTTTAAGCATATGATCACTTGTGATAAGGATGAATGCCATGTCCTACATTAGGTAGGAATAGTTATTGCTCCATTACAGGCTGGGCAATGTCTGGTTGCTTAGCCATTTTGCAGATATGGATGTGGAGGTTATTTTGAATCACTGATAGAAAACATGAGCAGTTGAGGCACTTGCAAAAATGCAGATAAGCCTCCCTAGGATTTATCTGTACAGAGTTGCCTTCTCATCTGTTTTATCTGCCTCTTCCTTTTGCCTTCAGAATGCTTATTTGCCATACAAATGTCTTTATTTTTGCCTGTCAGGGCTTGATGCTAACTCGGTCTCTCCTTGTCCCAGCAGTGATCCTTTCACTATGAATTCCAGAGCCGGGAAGAGATTCCTCTCTAAGCCATCAGCCATACACATCTTTAAGAACATAGTCTATGTCAACTGGCCTAGGATGCCTACTGCCTTAGTAAGACAGGAGGGAAGTGATGGAGAATATAATAAAAAGCAATAGCTTTTGCCCTCCTGAGGTATCACTTTCAGTTTTAGCAAAGGGGAGCATAACACAGCGAGAAAGATTCAAAGCTGGACAAGATAAGTAGTTTTATTGAAGACAAGTTATTTAAAGGCTAGTTACATTCTGCCTAATTGGCCCTCAGAGGGACTTGCCAATTTTTAAAAAAAAATGTGTTTCAAATGATCTAGGAAATAATTTTCAAAAGTTGCAGAGTAGATTACAGACTTTATCCATCTTTATCTATTTTGAACAGCACCTCCAGGTATTGCTGTTCTTTGAACACAAATACCTTTCAGAGTAAAGCCTGGAAGAGTGGTGTGTGTGTGGTTTGGTGTGTTTTTTTTTTTTTTTTTTTTTTTTTTTTTTTTAACTTTTTGGTAGATGTTTTTAGGGAAGGGGGAGGGNACCTTTTGGAGTTATGACTTGGTGAGTGGTTTTTTGGTGGTTTGTTTGTTTTTTTTTTTTTTTTTTCTTTTTTTTTTTTAAACTTTTGGTGAATGGTATTAGGATAGAGGGAAGGGGTAATACCTCTACTTCAGACAAGTTATTTGGAATAGATTTAAAAGTATATTTAGTTTATTTTTTGGTGGATGGTGTTGCTGAATCAGTTACTCATTTTTCCCCAGCATATGCCTGACTCTGGCCAAGTACCGCAGTTACACAGTCCCATTGCCTTAATGCAGTCCTGTAGGTAACCCTCTGAGTAGTGCCCTTCCACGCATTCAACCAAAATACTCAGGGAGGCAACTGCCTAATTAATTTGAAATTTGAGGCCTTACGTCTTGCTCTCAGAGTCCGCTAGAACTTAGCTGACGCTTGAATGTCAGTGCTGAAGGTGATATAAAAACTGACTTATTTTCATGGTAATGGGGTCAAACTGTAGGATTTTGACCTTCCCTTTGCCTTTCTGATGACCTCTGAGTAATCAGAGCTTGGAGGGGCAGCCTGAAACGTATACATTCCTGAAATGTATAGGCAGACATTTTGGTACGAGAATGAAAAGTCCTTTGTTAAAGCCTAGTTGCAATCCTTGCTTGAGGAGAGCATGTTTAGCTTCAGGAAGGGCCATCATGCAACAGAGCCCACTGACCAGCTTTCTGAGTATCCATGTTGCGACATAATTATAGTAAAATGTTTTTAAAAGCATTTTAATGATTAAACAGTCAAATTCTCTGAACTCTGACAATTTTAATGCAGAGTTAAACAAGGAACATTTACCAGGAATTATAGTAATATTTTAAGTACTTCCACCTTGCATGGTGTATTGCACATGTTAATCAAAGGGTGCCCATCTTTCTGGCTCAATCTAATAATGGAAATTCTTTTTATGATTTTTTTTTAAAGTGTTATTAGCAAAATAATAATGGGGCACTGCAGATGGTATAGGGAGTTGAATGGGTTAATAATATCTAGTGAGCAACAAAGCAGTGTAGAATGGCACTGGAAATACTATACTTGCCGTTCACACACGAAATACGTTCTTTAGATGTCTACAGGTGCTATAGGAAGCATTCCAAATTACAGAGTATTTAATGAGGTGTAATAAAGTTTTGTGTACTTAAAGTGACTCTGAGGTAGTAAGTAACATTTAACTTAGTGAACTGAAGCACAGCTTATCTTAGATCTTATTGTCAACTGCACAGATATATAGTTACTGAGAGAACACTTAGAATTATGTTCTAGTAATCATCTTGGTGTAAGTCCTGTCTTTGTGAGTAGTTAAAGGGTGGTTTTCATTGAGAAAATTAGCTCGGACTTAAACACTGTGCTCTAAATTTTGCTGCTTCATGCAGAAAGTAGCTAATCATAGAATCATAGAATGCCT
>VWPW01032739.1:231600-245432 GCA_013389825.1 Crypturellus undulatus | reverse complement strand
GCAGCATCGTTTTCGTATCCTCACCCTCAAGAGTGGACTTCAGCAGGAGACAGCAGGTACGTTGCATGCGGAGGCTTCTTTGGCTAAGTGGAGCAAGTTTCACCCAGGGCCCACCTTGTGGAGAATGGTTCTGCAGGGGCCTACAGCGTCCCTTGGGTGTTGCAAGGAGGGCCTGAGATGTTTCCTGCCTGTGACACTTGTCAGCAAAAGCTGTGTTCCCTACTTACTACCCTGTGCAGCCCCACGCTGGAGTCACAAGGTGGTCCATGCCCTTCAATCCATCCAATGCAGCTCCTAAGTTTGAGTCAGCTCTTAAATGTCTAAAAAGGCAGAAGAGGGTGGAAAGATTATTGTAAACTGTGTAGCAGATCCCAGAGAGCAGGTCTTTGGGGTCTCTGAGCCCTTTCACTTTGAGGGGAAAGGCTGACATACTCCAGGTTTTATACTGGATTATTGAGCTCAGCAGATTGAGTGTGTCCTAAGCAAAAGCCTTGAGATGGAAGCAGCCAAGGTGGTATGAGGTTTCTTCCCTCACTGTTGCAATTTCTTATTTTCCACCAAAGAGCATCTGGCAGTCACTGGCAACAAGACGTCTATGGAGGCTTTCATATCAGGCATTCATACCTGAATACTCCAAATGCTGAAAATGCTGAAAGGCACATGGAGCTGTTAGAAAAAGTGGGGTGAGTCTGGTTTTGACAAGTGTATTCAAAAGAAGGGGAAAAAAAAGCCATAAGTATTTCTAGGCCTGACACTCAATCATATTTAAAACCATTGTGAGACCTGCCCTCTTTTGGGTTAAGCCAGCTGCCATGGCTATATATGATGATGACAGACATTCCTGTGAGAAGGAGAGAAGGAGTTAATCAAGAGAAAAGGAAAATAAATGATAGTTTAATGAATGACATTGAGGGCATAAAACGCAATATTAAGTCCTCCTCAGTTTCTGAAGACAGAATAAATAAACTTCCAGTTTTACAGCTGTATTTGCAAACCTTACCTGAATCAGAGCTGTGTACAGAAGAGACGTTCCTGATGGGATTTTTGTGAAGACAGACCTTTTCTATGGTACTGTAATCTTTCTGGTCATCCCTGGCTTCAGTGTATGATCCTGAAGTGGATGTGCATTTCTTGTGCTCAATCATAGTCTTTTTCAACCTTTGAGCTGTATTATGGTAGGGGTTGATTTCAAGACTTAGGTTGATGTAAAGTAAAAGTGGACCTCCACTTGGTTAATAAGCAAATTAGTTGCCTTTGCCCCTGAGTTTCTTTGCCTCATTACAAAAGGCTGACATAAGGCCAGTCTAGATCCAGATTATACATCCCATATTTTGGTCCCAGTTCCCACACAGTTCTCAGATCTGCATGCTTGACATAGATTATTTTCTCCCATCTCTAGGCAGAGTACAACACTTGATCACGGCAAGCAGCTGGCAACCAATAAGCCATGTTTGCGTGGCCGAAGACAGAGGAGCAACACAGAGTAAGTGTTGTTTTTTTCTGAGTTTGCTCTTCTCAGAACTGTCCTTTCATGCATAGTCACTCTTCTTCTTCCAATATGCATAATACATCGACCATTTTCATGTTTAGCAGACTCAGAACACTGTATTTCCATGTCCAGCAACAAAGATAATTTAACTAACATAGCAGAGACTTAAGGGGACAATTCACAAGATCAGAAGGTGTATGAGAGATGATAGCTTTCTCTGAAAGGAAGGGGAAAATCATGGGAGAAGAGATACATTCCCTGTGTGCACTTGCTCTGAGATGTGTAATACTGAAGAAAACACAACCTCAAAAAAGACCTCTGGTGAGTGATAAAAAAAAACAAAAAATCCCAGTGCTCACATGGCATGAGTATGCACTAGACTGGCCCCTGAGGTCTTCATGTAGGAAGGGCTTTTTTAAGCTCTAGCAGTGTCACTAGAAGAGCAGCCATTGGAGATGAGACCATTTCAGTCACTGTAAAAACAGGAGCCCCATATTGCCCAGGCATCTGTAGAGAAAGGAATCTAAGAGAAGAGAAACCCTTAGAGGAGTTTAAGGATGTTTGATGATAATGTTTTGATGTTAAAGATAGAGAGAAAAGCTAGAGAAAAGACCAGACCAGATTCTAACTAGAGAATCACTAGCAAGAAATATGCAGGTAGAAAGCAAGCTATGTGAGAGTGACCATGAAAGGAAGGGGCTGAGAAGGAGAAAGGCCACTGATGACACCCTTGTGTTTTCTCCAAATCCACTGCCTTTCTCTTGCATCATCTCCACCTCCTGATCCTCACAACCCTACTTCCCTTTCTTCTCTCATACCTAGCTTTCACCAGAGCTCTTGGCTTGCTTTGAATGCAAATGCCAGATGGGGGCTTGCAAGGAAGTTGCTGAGCTGGTGCTGTGAGTCTTTCCTGCGTGTTACATGCTTCCCAGACTCAGCTCTTCCATAGTGTCCAAGCACAAGTGAAGAGACCTCACAAAACAAATCTCTTCCAGAGAATTGTCTAGAGTAGTCACCCAAAAAGTGTTGCAGCAGAAAGATAAGGAGTGTGAAGAATGTGAGAAGATGAAGGAGAAGATCAAAGACCTGGAGGCAAGGTAGGCTGTTTATTCATTTTTCCAATGCAACCTGTATTTCTATACTCAGGAGCCACATTCTTCTCACTTTCCCCCATCCTTATAAATCCTGTGTTTCAGAGCACCTTCTTCCCAGGCTTCCCACCTGCCAGAATCTCTTTTTAACTGCACTCTGGCAGATGACTGGATTCGTTCTTCAAGAAAAGGAAACAGCCTACAAAGATATAGTCCAAATGCCACTATCTGATCATATTTCATTGTAACCCTTCCAAGTAGACCCGGGAAAGTACCACTTTCCACATAAAAGCTGCTTGCCAGGTGGTACTGTTGTCCCACAAGTTGTATCTGAACCTGCTATGTAGAGACACAATATACACACACACAACTAAGATATTTCTTATTTCATTTGTTATTTCATATAGTTATTTTCATATTTGTTATTTCATTTGTTTCATTGCAGAGAGGAGAACTAGGTGCCAGGTCCACAAAGCTAGCACACCTCCTCCTTTCCCAATTCGGGGAATATAAATAAATATGTTTACACAGTTTCTGGAAATATACACAAATCTTTCCATTCTCATTGCATCACATATCACTTTTGCACTTGTACTTTAATACCTTGGTTAATTACTTTAGGGCGGGGGGTAACCTTGTTATCATATCATCTCATATATCAGCTCATTCATTTAGAGAAGTGAAAGTTAAAATGATAATAAGATTTAATGAGCAATAGGTCGTCTGAAGTTGAATGCCATCCTTGTTTTGTTGACTCATCGAGTTCTTCAAAGGGTTTATGCTTTCCTTATCATTCCGCTACAACTGGTTATTGTTTGCTTTACTGATTTACAACATTCTCCCTTGATATCTTCCCTTTCCTTGTCCTTGATTCTAATTAACTCTTTAGGTTCCCATGGTCTCCGTCCAACAGTATGAGATAGTCAGGAAATGGCTTGTAGAAAACATAGCACTCATGAAACAGAGGTCAATTCATAACATGCTGTGAAACAGCTACACTTCTTGCTTGTTTCATCTTGTTTTAGGTAAGTAAGCTTTTGAATCTTCTTCTTGCCCTAGAGTCCATATGCTCTTGAGTAAAGCCATGAGCATGCACCAGAACTCCGAGAACATGAATGACTGCTGCCGTCTGTCTGCAGTGCTGCAGAGGTATGACAAGCTCCGGCTACACGAGTGGGAAAAACTCAGGACTGCCCAGGCCCCCTTGTCGTATAGCGCTGGCAGCGAGATGATTAAGGTTCGTTCGTGTCTATTTTCTAAAGCTGAATTTTATCAAATCAATGCCAGCGGAGCAGGCTTTGAGTGTTTTGTACTTCTCTAGCAGACATAGCTGGGTACTAAATTATGGTCTGTTATTTCCCAATCCAGCAGGGAATATGTAATGCTGTAAAGATCAAACTGATAGTGCCCTGCTTCCTTCTGTCCTTCAGAAGGACACATTCAAAGCCCAGACCAATATCTTACCTATACTAGGTAAGATATTACCTAGCACTAGCTCTGCCAGCACTAGCTGGCAGTGAGGGAACAGCCCAGTTTCTTTGTGGTTAATGCTTTAAGTACTAGGTCGGAGATCCTCTTCCAATGTCTAACTAGCTGCTCTGAAGATGGAGTGTGGGCCTAAAGGAAAATATAAAAATGGTACACTTCAAATAAAATTGAAAGGGTAGGATTGTGAAAGAGGCTGTGATTAGCATTGATTACAATGACAAGGCCCCACAGATGCTGAAAGGTGTTTGAGATTCATGATGTAGACAGCTCTTTGAAACATTCTTTCCTAGGCATTCAAGGTGTATTTCAGTCAATTATGGGACATACAAAGTACTCTAATGCAGATGTGGTTTCAGTATGTGCTTTCAACACCATATTTCTAGTATCACTGTGATTGTTGCTCTGATCAGCTGTTGTTTTTGCATTGCAGGAGATGTTTAATGCCTGTGAAGTAGATTTACAGCACAGAATGAATAAAGCATTTGAAGTTTTTGAGATTCCAGCATCGAATGACACTGCAGTCAACAGCAAACAAGTACATAATATGTCATTGCCATTGGGGTCAGGCACTGTGGTAACTGGGTCATCTGTTTCTGTCATCCATTTAGACCTTTGCTTCTGCTAGGGGTCACCGTGCAAAGTATACTGGCAAATACAGGGGGATATCTTAGGAACTAAGAGAAAAGGCGGAGTGGAAAGGTGAGGTTCAGCATATTTTTCTGTGAGGTTGGGAGATAGCTGGTACTGTCCAGGACTCAGTTAGGGTCTGTGATCAGTATTGGTTTAACCTAGGCAGCAGGCAACTTTTTTCCGTCCTGTGATGCACAGAAATACTGCTGCATGTCTGAATTACTGGCTGACTGGGATGCAGAAAGCATTTCCCAGGCCTGTGTTCCTATTATGAGACCTTCCTCCAAAACTTGAAACTAAAAGTTTCTCCATGGCTGATGGATGCATTCACGGAAACAGAAATTCCCACTGCTCAGGGACTCGGCTGCTGGCCATGCCTTACACTAACAGTCTGTTTTTTGCTGTGGTTGGTTTGTAGGGGCTGATGCAACAAATAAGGGACATCTTAAAATATGTCTATTCTCAAAAAAACCTCAAATTTTACAGCAATGTGGTAAGTAAAGATACAGCCCAGGAGAATGGGAAGGGGCCAATTTTCTCACGTTTGTGCAGTTTGATATTAAACAGGAGAGGCCTCCCTGCTGTTTGGGGTTGTTTTGTACTTGTAGAGAGGATCTTCCCGCCCATATACGTTCAGTGGCACACACAGAGTTGCACATGTTCTTGTACCGCCCCAAAGCTGCACCTTGGGAGAAGCTCCCCTGGCTGAGAAGCTCCTCCAGCTCCTCCCATGGTGCCATTATGCAGCCAGGAAGGTGTGTGACCAGGAGAGCTGGCTTGGGTATGAGCTGCATGGGGAAGCAGCTTCTCAGTTAGATGGGGCTCTAGCAAGCTCCTGGCAGCTCAGCCCCACGGCCAGGTGAGCAGAGCAGCCTGGTGGTGGTCATCAAGGTCAGCCAGAGCCCCATGACCACCAGGCAGGCTTGCAGGGATGAGGCAGGTTGAGACTGAGGCAGGAAGTCAGCCTGTTGGTTGGGATCACTGAGGTACAGGGCCCGCCACAGGCATCCTGACAGCACCCGGGCAATCCTGAAATTAAACCAGCTCCTGGGTGAAGAGGCAGAGGGCAGACAGTGTGTGCATGGAGTCTCCAGCTGAGGTTTCTAGCACCTCCTTCTCACACCACTCTAGCAGCTTAGCTGCTTTTTCTGCAGTTTCACCCAAGGTTACACAGCCACGCCATCCATATTAGAGCTGAGTTTGACCGCAGGTAGATAACAGTATGGGGAGGATGGGGAAAGGTTGCAGAGATCTTTCAGGTGTTACCCTGGACCACTTCTCTCCAAGAGGACTACAATCTGTTTTTTTTCCAGGAAATTATATAGAAAGCTTCCAAAGAGCAACTTTATCTACTTGCAGCTTCCATGACCTTTCCAAAAGCTCAGGCTTTTCAAGTTCTTTACAGGCCTCTCTAGGATGTTAAGAGATACAGGCCACTGGAATGGCCCAGAAGGCAAGAATCTATAAATAAAAGAGCCTTTAAAGTGACCCAGGGACCACTATCTGTCCCCCAGTGTCAGCAGCTTTGACAGATGAAGTTCATCAGTGCTTAGCTTACGTGGAGGAGCTGCAAAGAATCGGAGCAAGTCATCAAAGAAAAATCGCAAAGTTTGTAAAACTGATTTTACTTGCTTTTCAGCTCCCTGGTTATGAGCAGAGAAATGACACCCAGAGACGCTTTATAATGGAGTGCTGCCAAGTCTACTGTTTGCTGTGTCTTCAGGACATGCCCATTAAAGCTGAGTGGTGCCTGGAGAAACGTTCAGAAAAATATATAGAGCACGTGGACAAGAAAGGCCTGGAGCACTGCGGAAAAAGAATAACGCTTCTATGGCCCATTCTGAAAAGTGGGGAACAAGTCATTAGGAAAGGTATAATCTATGATGAAAAGTAACATGACTTGGGACTCACGTTACTTACCTGATCATTGCAAGATGAATCTGTTCCTGTGCAACGTGCCGCTTTACTTTCTCTCATGAGCTACTGCTTTTCATACCTACTTAGTTAGAAGCACCCCTTGCTTGGGACACCTCAGACGTTGTTTACAAACAAGGTATTAAAAACTGCACGTGCTTGGCTTGGCAGCATGCACACATGTTCTAACTTTGGCTTCTCGCTGTCTTGAGGCAGCATGTGTGTTTCAAGCCAACCTTATGGGTTCTTCACAGATGCTTGTGACATTGTGGCTAAGTTTAGACAGGTGACACTGCCCCCTCAGCAAAAGCAGCCCATGGCTCCTGCTCTGAAGAGCCCTGCGTGCCCCTTCCCCTGGGCAGTGGCAGTGCTGCTCTCTACTGTGTCTGCGGCGCGCGGGGCACCAGCTGCAGCCTCCGTGCACTTGACTGATGAACGAGCAGTGAGCGCACAGGTGACCCGTTCACAGGGGTTCTTTTTACCTCTGTTAAGAAGCAAGAATTGTGCTTGGCTAAAAACACTGCTGAGAAAGATGACAGGGAGCTAAAAGGAGGAAAAATGGGCTTGCAAAGGCTCTCATAAAACTGTGTGTAGGCAGACAGAGACATTGCGACCCACTCTTACATGCCAAAAGGCCACTCCCTGGTGCCTACACAGATGCAGCCTGCCTGCCAGTACTGCAACGTCTGTAAAATTTACTGTGCACACACCCGCCACAGCTCTTGATCAAAGCACTCCTAGAAGCTGCATTTTGTAGCGTAGCGGGGGGGGGGGGCATCAAGGCAAATGCTTGCTTATGTGACAAAATTCCTTTCAGTGAGAAATTTGAGATTTACCAAATAAAAACTGCGGAAATCCTGTTGCTTGTCCACTGAGTCCTTTACTCCAATTCTGGTTTCTAGTCCAGCAGGTTGCAGTGGCTTCTTGGGCTGCACAACTGTCATTTTCTGTGGTGCACAAGAAAGAGGACTTTCTCCCTGTGCAGCTCTCGCAGCAGGCAAATTCCTCTGTAGCTCCCAGAGAGCCCCCAGTCTGTGAGCATGTTGCAGGCTGCTGACCTCTGCAACGTGAGCTGGGAACCAGGTGTGCTCAAGAAATCCGTCTTTCTTTCGGAAAAACAGAGTGTCCTGAAGAACTGGTTGTAAAAGATCTTTACTGGAAATATTTCTTATGGACTAGAGCAGGTCAATGAAAATGACATATATGTATTATATTTCCTATACACTTAGCAAGAAGAAAACAACAGTAATAAGGTTTTCATGCTTCTAAAGATGTTGTAGACTAAAATGGGGCAGCCCATAAACACTTCATCTTGTCCAGGCTTTAGAAGGTAGATTGCAGGGATTGTCCTATACCAGCAAGCAGGACCTTCAGCCCCATCCCAAGCCGAAGGCCACATAAAAAGCCATTAAGGTGTATCAGGACAAACACTGCAGTGCTCCATCTGTTCCCTCTCAGGAGTTTAGTTAGCCTGTTTTTCAAGACCCTGTGTCTCCCCGGGTCAGTCTGGTCCTGTTCTGCAGATTAGTGTCACCTCTGAAATCCATTGCTTCTTCAGGTTCGCACCTACTGTCCTTCCCTTTGATTATTCTTTCCTTGATACTTTTTTGGAGGGGGCTTTAGGCTAAAGCGTTCAAGTTACAAAGCTTTATACTTCCAAGGGCTGCTGGCACTGCTGTCTCCTCCTCGCCTGCTCTGCGCACACCGCTGCCCAGTCCCTCCCTGCGTTGTTTGCACAGCCCCTAGCAGAACCTGGAGGCAAACAGCTCCTCCCCGCTGCACACACAGCCGGTTTGGAAGGCCAGGAACTCCCTCCCCTGCAAAACGTTTTATTTGACCCAGAGTGCAGTTGGCAGGACACGGGGAAGGAGCGGCTTCCGCCCTGCCCGGCCATGCAGCTTTTAGACACTCACAAACCACCAGGTGTTTCATCAGGCAGGAACAAAGGCCTATTGATTGCCCCAAAGTTTCCCTCTTCCCCTAACGCCTGGTGCAAAGCACAACAGCCAGCCTGGCATTCACAAGAAGCTCTTTTCCAAATTCTTGGCACTTGAGGGCTGAACGAACATCCAGCGTGCAGTGTAGTGAATCAGGCTGCACGCTTGCCGTGGCTTGTGTTCCTTAAATTAGACCTACCAGCAAAGCAAGGTGCCAAAATCGGTTTTCAAATACATTCTGCCTAAGCCTAAGCACTTTGGATCAATCGACAATACGGTGTTGTTCTAGAAAGGTCACTGGGGGAAAGGAAATAGGAGCCGTCATGTTGCTGCTCTGTCCTGAGTTAGGCCTCAGCCTCGGAACAGGAATGTGAGCGTATTTGTGGAAGAGGAGAAATATCAACCACACAAATATTCCCCCTTTCTCCCATTGTCCTGAGACGGAGAAAGAGCCTGTTCCCAGGGGAATTTGAAAATACCACTCATATCCTGGTAGATATTATTGGAAACATCAGCAGCCACTCAGCGCTCCACTTTCCCAAGAAGACATTTTGCTGATACCCTCATTGACATGAGTTAGCATTAAATGAAAGGGTAAAGATAAGACTCTACTCCCAAGAGGTGAATAATGATATAAATAATGCAGCAGACTAAGGCTTCCCCCAGCTTTACGGGTACTCCTGAGGGGTCTCTCTTCAGCCTACGGTATGAACCTGGTCGTGCCTGCTACACGTGAGCAAAGTGTGACCTCAACTGGACCAGGTAAATTGCAACTATCCTGCGTTATGCAGCAACATAACTCAGTGTGACCTTCCGTAACTCCCTCAGCGCCCCTCAGTGCTCCTGGTGAGCTGATGGTGCTTTGTGCAGACCAGGATTACTCAGAAGGCACACAGCCCACGTCTGAGGTCTCATAATCTTGTGCAGAGCTGCCATCTATTGCTCTGTTTCAGTTTCTGGAAGTTGGAATATTTTCCAGCAAAGCATGCCAGGAGCTATAGACCAGGCTGGAGGAAGCAGCCGCTGCAAGCGCAGTGACCCCTCGGATCTGCCTCTTGTCCCTCAGCCTCCTCCTGTCTGAGCGCGGCGCAGGAGCAGAGCTTGGGGGCTCCCGCATCCGCAGAAGGAAAACGACAGGAGGCGCTTGCAGCCCTGGTTCCTGCTGCCCTGGCTTTCCCAGCAACAGCAAAAACAGTGCCCACCCAGAGAAGGAAGGTTCGCGGGTTGTAGGACCTAGTGGTCTAATAATTCTCATTTCCTCCCCCGAAACAGTCCAGCTTCGATGTCTTGTCGCTGCTGTACCCTGCTCTGCTCAGCCCCTGCTGACGCTGGCTCTTCCGCTCTCCTTTAGCTGAAGAAGGAACAGAAAAGGATGAAACACTCAAATTTT
Source organism: Crypturellus undulatus (assembly GCA_013389825.1). Lineage (NCBI taxonomy): Eukaryota > Metazoa > Chordata > Aves > Tinamiformes > Tinamidae > Crypturellus > Crypturellus undulatus. The sequence goes on along the minus strand of VWPW01032739.1, from coordinate 235,493 downwards.
CTCACTGGGGGCTTTTCGCCACTGGGGATATTTGTGCCTGGGGTCAGACTGAGTTTCACTTGTTAACCTCCTGCCATATCCCTGAGCCACAAAGGCAGGTGCTGCTCCCCACAGCCACTGAGGCAGCCTGGGGGCACAGGACCCCCTTGGTGCTGTAAGTGCCTCAGCCCAGGCCAGTTTCCTTCCCGGGACCCGAGGTGACACGTGGAGCGGTGACGAGCATGTGGACCCCGCGGGGCTGCTTGGTGCCTGGTGGGATCCTGAGAGCCCTGACATTTAGCCAGGAGCCCGCAGGGACCTGCTGTAGCGGCGCAGGGCAAGAGAACTCCCAGGAAAACCCGACATCCACAACCGGGATCCAAGAGCCTGCCTTTAAAATGGCACCTCCTGCTCCAAATCCAAGGAAAAAACAGCAGCAGCAAAGCAGACCCCGTTCTAGTCTGCATCATGTCCAACACAAATAAAGGCAGTTCTCCAGCAAAGAAACTGGAAGCGAGTGAGAATCTTCTTTTTTACTCCAAGTCAACCCCGGATTTAGTCACTTTTTTTCCCCCTATTCTTATTTTAAAAAAATTAAAATTGTTCCTACTGGGAAGCATGCATCTTAATCAAGACATAACAAAAATCTTAGTTTATAGATGTGGCAAATCGTGGAACGCAACCAAAACCTAGATTAATGCACATTTTTAATATAATATTCCAAAAACTTACTGCTTCCATGGCTTAAATCTGATAAAAAAAATACAAAAGGAATATGTAGCAGGTCAGGGAATTGTAATTATTAAGATCTTACTTCAGTGTGGAAAACGTGATATAGGAAAATTAGCCCAACAGCAGCTAATTCCCTCTTGAGGTTAATTACAAAATCATTTAATCATTTCTATACAAAATGTTTCTGTGTCAAGGTAATAATTATGATGATGGTACTACTGCCATCAAGGGGGAACATTAAATTGTTAATAGTTTTGTTATAATTAACAGAGAGGATTTAAGGTTTTTAACAGCCTAGGTACTTAGCAGCTCTCCTAACTGGAGTCAGCTAGAAAAGTTGTTTGACTTCCACCACCACATCTAACGCTGCACTTTATCATATAACCAGGCACTTCATCTGGACCACGAGATTATTTGCTCCATCTGGACCACAAAATTATTGTGTGCAGTTCTGGGCTCCCCAGTACAAGAGGGACGTGGAATTTCTAGAGAGGGTCCAGCAAAGGGCGACAAAGATGATTAAAGGACTAGAGCATCTATCGTATGAGGAGAGACTAAGTGATCTTGGCCTGCTTAGCCTGGAGAAGAGAAGACTAAGAGGAGATCTGATCAACATGTACAGGTACCTGAGAGGGGAATGTAGGGAGGACAGGGCCAAACTCTTCTCGGTGGGGGACAGTGACAGAATAAGGTACAAGTTGAAACACAGGAAGTTCCACCTCCATGTGAGGAAGAACTTCTTTCTTATGAGGGTGACAGAGCCCTGCAACAGGCTGCCCAGAGAGGCTGTGGAGTCTCCTCTGGAGATCTTCCAAACCCACATGCTCTGGGTATCCCTGTTGGAGCAGGGAGTTGGACTAGATGATCTCTAGAGGTCCCTTCCAACTCCAGCCATTCTGTGATTCTCTTGCTCCCTGGCAATTTATCATCTATTTTTCTCTGGCCATGTCACTGTGCCCTTAGCTGTATGCTGTGCTGCTGTAGGAGTCAGTGCAGGTAACACAGCCCAGACGCAGGGCTACGTGCTGCTTCAGGGTCTCAGGTAAATCCCAAAACCAGGGAACAGAGGAGAAACCAGGCAGCCCAGTCCCAGGTTCCGACTCAAGTGCTGCATGGGATTAGTGTGAGCCAGCGCTCCTGTAGGTGCAGGAGCCCTGCAGGGCCTCTCAGTTCTGGGGACCTGGCTGCTCTCCTGTGACAAAACTCGTGAGAAAAGAGGAATCACTTGCAACACGGTCAAGCTGCCTATTAGTTTGAGCCTTATAGTTGCAGTAAAGGGGACACCGCTGTGCTTGTAAGTACCAGAGAAGTAATGAGGACAGTACCACTGCCAGACCTTAGGTGAGCTGGTAGACCTGGAATTAGGATGCTGCAACCTGCAACACTCAGTTAATTGAAACTCCCTGGATTGCTAAAAAGAAAAGTCCTTCACTAAAGCCCTTCAAGGAAACTGTGGAGCTGCAGGATGAGAGGTCTATCGTGAGTAAATGAATGGCCAAAAATTAGGAAACAGGCAGCAAGGGTAAATGGAGGGAGGTCAGTGACGGAGTTCGGACAACGGGCTGTGCTGCAGTCTGTGCTGTTTAACATGGTTGTAAGTGACCTTGGAAAGGGAGGAGGGAGCTTGTGAGCACAAGAGCAGGAGGAGGTAGCAACGCGGTCCCGTGCCAGCCTGATCCAGATGAGGCACATGGCAGGGCCACGGCAGCTCAGGTAGCGCTGTGAGGACACGGCAGGATGCACGCGATGAGCGCGCAGGAGGGACGAGGTCCCCTCCCTGCCGCGGGGAGGTGCCTCTGCTCGGAGCCCTCTGCCTCCCAACGCAGAGCCCCCGCGCAGCGCCTGGCAGCTGCCCGCGCCGCTGCAGGGCACCCGGGCACGGCTCTGCTTGGCACCAGGACAGCCCGCGCCTGGTCGTGCCACGTCAGCACGACGACACTTCTCCTTTCCGCGGGTTTTAAATCAAGCAAACACTCCCACAAAAAAAAAAAAAAAAAAAAAAAAAAAAAGTATCATTTCCTAGAGACACAGAGGCGTTAAGAGTGGTTATGGCAAATTATCTCAAAATATTGCGAAACCCTCGAGGTAAGCTTGGAAAACCAACCCGACAGAGCAGGGGCTCATTTTATTTATTTACTTATTTTCTTGCTTGTTTTCTCCCGGTCCTCGCGCTTCCGACAGCGCCAGACAGCGGCGCCCGGAGCGCGCCCTAGCGGCAGCAGCCGGTGACACTCGGGTGTCTCTCTTTGTGACGACCGCACAGGAGGGTCGGGCAGATCGCGGCTCCCGGGCATCCCGCGAAGTAAGCGGGTCACCCGGGGGCGACCTGTGCCCGCGCAAAAATTCCTCTCACATTCGCAGTGAGGACCCGGGCGTCACCCCGGGTCGTTATTTTCCTTACTCATAAGTTTAAGGCATAACGGGGCTTTCCCCGCCCCGCCGTGGTGCTCCTGCGCGTATATCTCTGCAGTCAGGGCGAGCAAACATCTACTCAGCCCCCCCAGGCCTCGGGCAGCGCCTTCGCCGCCCCGATCCTCCTGCCGGTTCCGACCCACTCTCGCCTGCTCAAGCGCGGCGGAAAGCGGAGCAGAATGGGACGTGCGGGCGGCTGTATGTAAATGAGGCACCGGCGCGCCGCGGGGGGTTCTGGGATTGCCGGGCTGCGCGCACCCTCCTCCCCCCGCCCCTGACGCGGGCGGGCGGGGCTTGGGTGCGCGCTTACTTCTGGAGGCGGGGCGAGGAGCGGAAGCCGCTGGATGTCACGTCCGGGCTTCGCTCGCTGCGTCTTATCGCTGGGCCCCGCGGCAAGATGGCGGACCTGTCCCTGGACGAGCTCATACGGAAGCGCGGCGTGACTGTGAAGGGCAGGTAGGCGGCCCAGCCGGCGGGCGGGCGGCGCCCGCGCCTCCCCGCGCCCTCCCGTTGTAGCCGCTCCGCGCCGGGGCCGCCGCGGGCCGCCGCCTGCCTCAGCGCGGCCCGGCCCCTTTCCCCCTTTCGCCCTCTCATTGGCTTAGGCCCTGGCCCGTGGGACCTCGTTTGCGGCGCTGATTGGTGCAGGGAGTTGTCAGTCAGGGGCGGGGCGGGGGGGTCTCCCCCTTCGCCCCGGTGCTGAGGGGCCGCGGGCCCCGCTCGCCGCCCGCCCTCTCTCACCCGCCCCCGCTCCCGGCGCAGCCGCTGCTCTC
>VWPW01032739.1:203122-231569 GCA_013389825.1 Crypturellus undulatus | reverse complement strand
GCGGGTGGGCGGCGGCCGGCGGGGCTGCAGCCGCCCGCGCCGTTACCTGGAGCTCGGCGGCCGTTGAGGCCCTCGCGCGGCCGCGGAGCTCCCGCTCGCCTGACCTCCCCTCCGGGAGCCTCTCCGCCTCCACCGTGCTCGAGCCCCTCGGTGTTTCGAGGACCTGCCCGCCCGTCCACCCTAGCAAAGTTTGCTTCTGTTTTGTTTGGAGCTCTCTCGTCACTGGAATCGAGGGGTTTAACCACGAGTAACAGACACCTCTGTGCCCAGAAACGTGTTTTGAACATTCTTAGCCAAGAGGTGCCAAACAAAAAATCCAAGCACTTCCCTAAGGCCCAGCCGAGGCAAGGCCTCGGCATCGTGCTCCCATTCATGTTACGCTGCGTCTTTGGAACAGTCTGGCACTGCTTAATATGCCAAGCACCTCCTCTCGTTTTCCAAATCCCTCCTTAGCTCTCGTTTCTTCTAGGAATCCTTCCAGCTTTTATCTGCTAAACAATAATCTCCAAGCAGCGCCACTGGAGTGTTTGTGCCCTATGTTTCTCTTGTTTGTCATCTTCAGCTTGCTTTATAAGGTTTTTGAGGTAGCTAACGTGCTGCCGTGAGTGCTGCACAAGCTGACAACTTTTGTTGTTGTACGCGCACTCCTTGGTAGCCCAAGCAAAATGGTACTGGAAGAATCTGCAGTTATAAAACATGCTAACACACCAGCTTTTGTAGTGTGCCACAGCTAAGTTAGCTAGACCCTAGAATAGTTTAAATTGCATTTTATAGAATTGCAGTTCCCTTGTATTTTGGATATTGTGGCATAAAATGTGCACATAGTGCCTCAGCAGTTAGTGTTGTTTGTTGTAGGATAAGCATATATACATACAGTTGCTTGTTAAGACCTCATCTTCTGAGGAGGTGTCATCTTCTGCACAGATTTCTAATTTATTTCATCAATGCGAGTTTACCATGCTAACTAAGTCTTAAATGCTCATTACATAGATTTCCAATTTTCACTTTGACCTTGCTTTTTGTACCGATTAAGAAGAACCACTCATCAGTCTTCCTTCAGCACTCTAATGAAGTGTTTACAGCCTTGTTAGGTTAATAGATTGTAAAACTGAGGGTGGTTTTGTGGCTGTTACTTTACGGATACTCTTCCACTTTCATATGCGTTCGGCTGTGCACTTAATATTCTTGACTCTGAATTGGCGTGCACTGTCTGAATGAGGGAGCATCGCTGTGGCGTTCTTAGCTAGGCAACAAAATGGGACCCTAGGCCTAGTTCTTCAGTTATTGCTCGTTTTTGCTGCATCCAGACACAGTGGCTGATGCTCAGTCTTTTCCATCTCTTTTCTGCTGCTTTTTCACAGACCTCTTCATTGTAAATACGATTGTAAGTAGAAGTTAAAATTGTAGCGTTAAATAAATCAAAATGTGCTGATATAAACTTATGTGAAAAAGCTGACTTGCATTGTTTGAACCAGTGATTCAGACATTCTCTCAGCCTTTTGAGTATCACAACAAATCTTATATATAGTGTTGATTTTTAGATCTTATAATACTGGCTATATTTATTTTATAATATGATCATCTGTAATTTAGATTAAACTAGTTAAGTTTAAGTTTAGTTTTTTTAACACTTAAACTAGTGCTGTAGCCTATTTTTTTTGAATATAAAAGCAAGTATAGTTTTTTGGTATGTTAACTCTAAAATTTCTCTTGCCTTTTTGTCATCGTTTTACAAAAAGGAAACCAAATGAAAAACTCCAAAACTTCAAAAAATATATATTTAAAGGAGGAATTCTACTAAATCCAGACAAGCTTATTCCTTCTAGGAGACGCTTTGAAAAAGTAAATCAAATCTGTAGTGAGAAGCTAGTTTCAGTTTTCACTACAAAATGGACTGCTTTTCAGTAAGAAATGTACGAGAACACATCTTCACTGGATGGACACAGGTTGCCCAGATTGATTATGAGGTCTTCATCCTTGTAAAGATCGAAAGCCGACCTGCACACAGTCCGAGACAACTTGCTGGAGTAGGGTGGTTGGAGCAGGTTCTCTCCAGAGCTCCCTGCCAACCGTGGCTACTAGTGCCGTTCTCTGACTCTGACTGCTCTCCCTACATGTGGAGCATTGCGATAGCAACATGCTTTAGAGTATGAGCCAGTGGGTACAGCACTGGTGTTAGTAGATTAGATAAGAGGCCCCAGTGTGAGCAAATGATTTGAGCAGCGAGTCCTTGCTGGCAATCTTAGCCTTCTGCTGAGACTTGCATAACCAAAATCTCTTGCACTTCCAAAAATCAGAAGCTGCAGTCCAGGATTCTTGAAGTTGTATGTAGCTGCAGTGTTTCTTTTGTGACACAGTATGCCCTGGTACAAAGAAATTTTAGAAGACCTGCTCGTTCCTAAAGCTGGAATTTCTGCTCTTGTCTTTAGAGGATTCCCCAAAGTACCTAAGTTTTGGATAAGCTTTGCACAGATGTAGTGTGAATTTGGCACAGCCCAAGTCAGCTTAAGTTTATAAATGCGAGCTTAAGGACTAATTTTAGAAGTCATTACTTCAGAATTTTTTTGTGTGTTTTGTCAGCTAATGTACAACGGCTTGTGTATTCTGCTGTTCTATTTGGGCATCTAACTTGGTAGTAATAATAGCTTTCTGTTTGCAGTGCTACAAATACTTGTACTGATGCTAAATTGTATCTTACAATGTCTGAAACTCTTTTTCTAGGCTTAACACAAGGCCAGTGTTCGGAGGTGTACGATCTCGCATTGGGATCCAGCAAAATCTTCTCAGTAGATCCTCACCAGCTGTCAGCTTCCAGAGGACATTTGATGCCCGACAGAAGATCGGCCTCACTGATGCCCGACACAAACTTGGTGTTAAAGATGCCCGTGAAAAACTGGTTCAAAAAGACGCTCGGTTCAAAATCAAAGGGAAAGTGCAGGATGCTCGAGAGATGCTGAATTCCCGTAAGCAGCAAAGCATTGCTCCTGAAAAGGTGACCAAAGTGGTGGATGCCAGAGAGAAGATCAGCTTAAAAAGGAGCACCCCTGCTACTGCTGCTGCTATCAGCCCAACTGTGGGGACAGTAAATCCAGCCATGAAAATCACCAAAACTATCCAAGTAGGTCAAGCAAGTCACTTCTAAGCCCCCTAGCCATTCTGCAGCAGTGCGGTGGAAATAATGATAAATACAATGAATTGTCACAAGGTTACCATTGAAGCCGCGGGGATGCAGCTGAACCCAGGCTGTAGGGCAAGATTTAGTCGTTTTTTTTTTTTTTTTTTTTTTTTTTTCCCAGTGTCCTTCTGCTGTTTGGAGCTTTGGACTTTTGTAGATCCCAAGCTTTCATTAAAAAACAAAACCGAAAAGCTACAATTTGGACCCGATAAATGACTAAAGCAACATAATCTTAGGGCCAAAATAATTATCTGGAAGTGTTAAATAGTCTCCTTCTTACCTGCTAAAATCCAAGGAAACTTTTTTATTGATTTGTTTTCTTTGTTATTCTTATATATTGCAGTGGTCATTGCAAGTGTGTTGTGGATTGTGTTGCCTAGATAACTGGTTTATATCCAGTTTAGAATATGCAGATATTGATACCTTGTCACAGATACAGGAAGATGAAAAAAATTTTTTATAAAACTTGATCTGCCCTTTTCTATGTTTCTACCCTCCCTGTTTCCAGGTAATTGCCTGATTATTTGGCCCGTTCCTGCTGAGTCTCTAGCTTTATTCTGGTTTCATTATCGTCAGTTGGTCATCCTAACTTGCCAATTTTCTTCAGCAATTTTCAAATTTCATCCTGTTGTATGCACAGTAACTTGTTTCTTAGCTGATTTCTCTGAGTAGTAACTGTGTGTATGTTAGATACAGAGGATAGAGAAGTTTCCAGTCTGTCAGAATTGGTTTTTGAGGAGTGGCTTTATTCCTTATTTCAAAAATGTGCATGTAGCTCATTCCTAGCCTGCTTCTTTCATTTCCCTTTTCATGAGGATCAGCAACATGTTTGCATGTGCCCAGAGGAATCTGTAGTCGTCGCAAATATGAAAATCTAGATCAGTCCTTCTGATGAGTTGTTCGCTCAAGAGTGTCCGGTGTCTTTCTTCCTTGAATGAGCCCAGTATATAGCCTATTAGGTCTTCAGATTTCCTGTCAGGCTGAAAGAATGGCTTAAAAAAGGGAATCTGACTCTTGTGATTTGTGCAGAGCAACTGTCACAGAGCAAAGGAATGGTCTATTCAGTAGTCTGTAATTAGTAGGGTAATTAATATTCCTACTGTCCTTTACAGCCAAATCAAAGTGACATCAGACATTAGCAGCTAGACATTTTTGAGGAGATAAAATTGTTTCTGTAGACTTGATTCAGTAGCAATTTGCTGTGATCTGTGTTTTGTTTTGGTTTTGTATGACTTAATTTTATCTGCAATACTTGACGATTGTTAGACAACATGTTACAATATAAAGAATGACTGTATCAATATAGAGCTGCTCAAACTGTGGCTCGAAACTGTGATTTTTTTTTTTCAATATTTTTTACTGAAATTCGATTTCCAAACTTCTCATGGCCCTCCTTCTATTTTTCTTTCTCTCTGCCCCCAAACATGGGAGCAGAATCAATCTGAAGTTTCTTGATTCCGGGATACACCACAGAGCTCTGATGCCCTAGACTGTGGTTTTGAATCTTAACCAGAGAAGGAAAAATATTTTTGATTGAGACACAGAAAAAACCCTCTATAGCTCTGCTGATGTTGCAGGACAGGCATCTCTTTTTTTTTTTTTTTTTTTTTTTTTTTTTTTTTATGAATTAGCAATTTGAATCATCATAGCATGAGTGCTATGTGATATAAGTAATGGTCTTCTAGAGAAAACACAAACCTGAAGTTCCGACAGTTTTTATGGAGTATTAAAATACAATCTCTCTTTTTTTTTTTCTTTTGTGATGGACAACTTCCAGGCTTTTCAAAATCTGAAAGGATGTTTTTGAAGGAGTTGTTGCATGGTTGTTGATTAGCGAGACTGAATTCCTTGACTTCTGTTACTGTTTCCTTCTTCACAAGGTAACAGACCAGGGAAGAGGGCCAACTGCACTACCCCATGCACCATTTTATCCCAGTTCAGCTTATGTCAGGTCTAGAGTGAAGGGACATTATATGTTTCTCTTCAAAAACAGGACTGTATAAATTTACACTGCATGTACTTCTGCATGTTCAATTTGATGGAAGTAGGTATCTTCTCTGTTTCTCTGTGGCATGAGAGATGAGCAGCTTGGTTACTGATTTTTTTTTTTTATACCCTTGACAATTTCATGTTTGCAAAAACACAGAAATCAAATCTAATCAGTACTAGTAGGGTCAGAGTTAAGTCCACTTTCAACTAATCAAGTCAAGTAGTTTGAATCTGAATTTTGCTCGTTGACCTTAGTTTTTAATTTCTTTAAGTGCAAGCATCTCATAGTGAATGTATTAGAGGAAGCACAATTGTTAGCAATTGTGTTATAACATTTCAAGAGCTGGAGAGCGAGTTTCACTTTAATGATCTCAGAGTAGGAAATAAGAGCTTCGTCCTCTGAAACGGGGAGCTGGTGGCCTGTAGTGCTTAATGCCTTGGTTCTTTTCTTCTAACTGCAGCAGAAAGCTCCAGTTCCCGGACACTCTCATCCACCAGGAATGCGGATCAATGTGGTGAACAACCATACACACAAGCAGGTGCGTGCCATTAGCCACAGGAGCACTGCTGCCCACCCTGCTTGTGGGAGGAGGATGTGTGGGGTCCACAAACACTGGCAGGTGCAAAAGGAAGTTGAAAGTGGGAAAGAAGAAAGAATTTGGAAGGTCTCTAATAACTTTGCACTCTCCTAATGCATAGAAGGTGCTTTCATGGTTGTTGAGGTTTTCCTTTAGTCTGGCTGAACTTGACTCCTTATTTATGAATACAAAATATTGTTTCTAGTTTTTGTCTATATGAGTTAACTTTTCTTTCTAGCAGATACAACCTTTAGCTCTAAGCTCTTTCTGTTAGTTCTTCAGTAATACTGTGTTAGTACTGTGTTAGTTACTACTTGTTTATTTTTTGCCTGAACTACAGTAACTTTAGCTTCTTTCTGAAGCTGTTTTACTGCTGTATTCACCTGCCACCCTCATTTAACCATGATGCTGTCACTTAAGGAAGCATCATGTTCTGATCTCATTGTTTTAGCGCTTGCATCCCTTTCTTTTTGTCTTGAGCTTAGATCTCTTGTCTTGGTAGCTGGTATTTTTCATAATTCTTTTTCTCTACAGAGTTATCCTCTGTGCTATCTTCTGTGCCTAGCATTTCCTGATGCTTTTTTCCTTCATAATGTCTCTATATGTGGAACAACCTTCCTGTTTGTAAGCCACAGTCTTGCTGACCATGAAAACTTGCTTTGCAAGCTGTTTCTAATCCTTCCATTTTCTGAATCGTGACTTCTGACGTTCTCGGCAGTGTCGTATGTGTATAGGCTTTTTTTTTTTTTCTAGGGAAATGTTATCACAATCCCTGAAAAAAAAAAAAAAAGTCTGTGTAGGAGTTCACCTCAGTATTTTGAGGTAAGGCTATGAGCATTTAAGCGGAGCTGCAGAATGAATTATTCAGCAAACCTCTTAGTGCTGTGTTTTCTAGTGCCAGACGGGCATGTGCTATGCTGAAGAAAGCAGGCTATTCAGAAGGAACGTTGGGTTCAGATCTGTTCGGCAACCATCTGCTTGCTTAAAGAAATCAAATGCATAGGTTTAAACTTTAAAGCTAACAGGGTGCTAAAAAGGAAAGTACTGGGGCTTTATTGCATTAATGTGGTCTCCTGAGTCCTGATGTGATTTGGAACTTAGAGCAGCATTATGTGTCTTAGTACATCAAGGGAAATAGCTTTGCTGTGACCTTTCCTAGAAGTTTGAGGTTCTTAGCAGTGATGTTTGGAAATGGACTTGCCTACATTCAGCTGTCTGTCACCAGCATGTGCAGAAGTCCAGAGTAGAAATGCTCATTACCTGATGTCACTGTATGTGCTTCAAAGAAGGCTAGAGGTGGGGGAGAGTGACTTACCTTGGAATTGATGCACATATTGCATATACCTGCTTGTAAATCATTACCTTGCTTTTCTTTAGGGTCTTTATGACATGGAAGATGATGATGAAAGTGTCTCTCCCCTTCCTAGCAAACAGATGAAAATCACCACCACGAACAGTTTCCTGCACAACGCGGTAAGGGATTGCCTGAGCAGTCCCCACCATGCCATGCCCACGTTCGATGGGCAAACAGGCTGCAACTTTAAAAGGCTTATGTTCTTTTAAAGTGTGTTAACGATGATTTCCCCTGGAATTTTTGCTCTCCCCCATCCTTACCTAATGCAGTAGTGTTTCCAACAGAGCAGTTGTAGAATCTCTATTCTCAGAGATACTCAGAGTTGGACTGAATGAGGCCCAGAGGCCTGAAGTCAGGCTGATGTGTTTCAGGCTAATCTTGCTTTGGGCAAGGGGTCAAACATGGGCTCATCCTGAACTCTTCTGTGATTCTAAATAAGCATTTTAATGTAGCTTTTTCATCACATAAGCACTCTAGTGCCATGAATTTTTTTTTTTTTTTTTTTCTCCCCTCCTCCTTACAGGCAAATGGACAAATGGAGCTGCTAGCCATTCATTATCCTTGAAAATTACTTTATCTTTTTCAGGAATAGGTGTTTGTCTCTAGTGATTGCTGCAGATATCAAGAATGATTTTTATTCTTTTGCTTTAAGCTCCCCAGGTAGCTTCAACTAGAGAAGTTGCTCTTAGTGTCTAGTGTAATGTGAACAGACCTTCTTCAGAAACATTGACAGCTCAATTTCAGTGTAAATAAGTTATCTTTGTGTACGCTTTGCATAGTACCTGAATTTTTGATAGAGCTTGCTTTCAGATTGCGCTCGTAGAGTTTAAGAAAAGTATGAAAATCAAAGGTTCTTGTTTAAAAAATAAATAAATAAAATACTTTTGGCATATTAGGCTAAACCGATTTTTGTCTCTAAGCTGAAAGTTTCCAGCACTGTAGTGGTTTGGACACTGGAAAGTACATAAAAGTTCTTAATGCATGCCAGTTGGTGCTTAGGAAAAGGGACCTATTTTTGTAGTCTGCCTCTCAGGAATGCTTTATTTTCTCTTCCTGCAGACTGGGCTGAGTGGCAATAAATTCTCTCTGTCCAAGACTGTTCCCCTGACTAAAGTGGTCCAGAATGATACTTACACAGCTCCTCCTGCACCTCCCTCCCCCATGCGGACAAAGGCCTTGACAAACATGTCTCGGACCTTGGTGACAAAGGAGGAACCTCCAAAAGAGCCAGCACCTGTTGAGGTGAGTATAGGGAAATGGGTCATGCTCCTTAGAGAAACCTCTGCAGAAATGTGTGAAACTGCTCTGGGTTGATTAGGTGAGTGAGTTATCTCTGTCTGCCTCCCACCACTGTCTGGGGACTCCATCAGGCTTATTCTGATAACAGCAGACCATGTCTCAGGAACATCTTCTCTAATGTATATTAAAAGATTGGGAATTCCCAGACTATTGTTTTTCTTCTGTTTTTCTTCTCCAAAACTGGAGCACACAGTCCTGGAGGAGTCTGTGTTACAGGGAGGTGGCAGCTGTTATTTGGACAGTACTTGATTGCTTGCATGATGCCAAGAGGAGTGTTTCAATACTACTAGTCGTGGTGTTTTCTGTCCCTTGTTGTTGGGATGAACAACAAGATGTTCCCAAATATGGCAACCTGGTGTTCACACAGGGCTTTTTTTTATATAACCTGCCTGAAACTGTTTTGTGAAAGTTACTTCAGAGAAATCGGCATGAAAAAGGGGTTCCTCTCCACCTCAGAGGAGCTGGGCTTTTGTGCTCATTGATACTCTCCATTACTAGCTGTAGTTTCCTTTCAAGTGTCCCTTTAGTCATTTTATTCATGCTTTCTGTGTTAGGTTGTCTTACCTGATGCATTTCTGACCTTCTGTGTGTAATTCCAACATTTGTGTTGGCAGCTGGTGTTCAGTCCTTTGGAAGGCACAAAGATGACCGTTAACAATCTGCATCCTCGAGTCACAGAGGAAGACATTGTTGTGAGTGTTGCTTACTGCTGAACTTTGGTGACTGAAGCTTCCATCCCCCATCCTACTACTTTTGATAATTCACCTTTTTATGGTAGATATACTGAGGAAGGGTATGGTATGGATTTCTTTTCCTTGGGAGAACTTTGAAGAACTTGTTTGTCCTGGGTCTTTTTTGGTTTTAAATTGTGCGCTTAAAAGCACTGGACAATCCCATTTCTAGGCTGCACTGAGATACCCAACATCTTTTAGAAGAGTTCATGTCAAATGATGCTTGGTAAGCCTCTAAATTATGCCCCAAACAAAATATCAAGGAAGACTGAGAACTGTTAGAGCACTAAGCTTGAGCTCTGCTGCTCGAGTTGATGGTGCGGAGTTTTGTGCCACCTGTATTATTAGTACCAAGTACTTCTTTGTACCCTAGCAAATACATCCAAGATAAATGGCTACTGCCAGGTTCTGACATATGTTTTCTCAGCAGATGAGGTGATGTAATTAAACTAAACCTTCCATTCTATATGTCTGTCTGCTTCAAGAGATAACCCTGATACGATCACGGTCATGACTTGCTGTCTGCCCCCAGGAGTTATTCTGCGTGTGTGGTGCTCTGAAGCGAGCCCGGCTCGTGCACCCAGGAGTTGCTGAGGTCGTATTTGTGAAGAAAGAAGATGCTATCACAGCATATAAGAAATACAACAACAGATGCTTAGATGGTAAGTTTGAGGGCAAAGTTGCATTTACGATAGATGAATCAATTTTTCACCTCAGTGGCGAGTTTAAAAGCATCTCAAATGCCTATGCGTTGCCAAGAGAATAAATGCCAGAAGGCTCATTTGAGAGACGGTCAGTATTACAGGCCTTTGCATAATTTGTTTGATATATGCATAGTTTGAGTGGTATTCAGAAATGTTTTTCTCAGGAAGAGAGAGCTCAAAGGTAGAAACAGGCTTCCAGTGCTTTCACTGGTCTAAATTCCAGATGAATTTTCTCTTGTCTGTAACCAAGAAGCCAAAACCGAATAGTCCTTAGAAAGGCATTAAATGCTTACAGACTAGCTGTTTTTTGGCATAAGTAAAACTAGTATTATCAGAGGTCATGGAGCTTGATAAAGGCATTCTAAATCATACTTGGACATCAGTGTTGGCTTCAGACTTTGAACAGTGTAGTTTTTGATCACGGTCTGTCTGCATGTTTTTATAGAATGAAATTAGTTGCTGCTTTCTATCTTATCCTCTTACCCTGTGTGAGCACTGATACAACTTTAGCAAGTGTAAACTCCCTAGCCAAAAAGAGATGTTTCTTTCCTTGGATGAGTGACACTCTTAATGTCAGATGAGGAGCGAACAACTCAGAATGGAGGAATCTCTCTGCCTTTGCTAAGGGTTGTCTAGCTAAATGTAACTTTGGATTTCATATTCCTATGACTGTTTCAGTCACACTGCAATTTGAAAGTGCTATGGTCTTACAACAAAAGGTGTTTCAGCTGTTCTTTCTCATGGTTTCACCAGCATGTGAAACTTTACTAGAGCCTGCACTGTTGTGTGGTGTTTTGAGGGGCTTACCTTACTGGTATTCTGATAATACCAGTACCTAAATAATACATTTATTATTATTATTATTTCTTTTAGGTCAACCGATGAAATGCAATCTTCACATGAATGGGAATGTCATCACCTCAGACCAGCCTATTTTGCTGTAAGTGCCTCCAGAGGGGAAGAAACAAAAAAAAAGTTTGTGGGCTCTGTTTTGAGGAGAACCTATGGGAAAGGAGGAAAATGTGTTGGTAAACTGTTTTTCCATTAACTTATTCTGTGTTGTTTTCTGGAAGCTTTCTGTTTTGAGTTGAATGCAAAATAGCTTGTTTCTGTAGTGCTGCCAACCTTGAGAGTCAAAATGAGTCTGAGATCGGGGAAACCTTGTCTGAAAGTACATCTTAAACTATGTCCAATATTGAGAAGAGAGGAGATACTGAAAACAGTGCAATTTGAAAAACATGAGGTTTAATACTCTTTTGCGGGTGTTTTTTTTTTTTTTTTTTTTTTTTTTAAATCCTCCAGCCGGTTGAGTGATACTCCTTCAGTGAAGAAGGAGGGAGAACCACGCCGGTCAAGTGCGAGCGCCTCTTCAAACCCCCCTGCTGAGGTGGACCCTGACACCATCTTGAAGGCACTCTTCAAATCCTCAGGGGTGTCTGCCTCTGTGCAGCCCACAGAATTCAAAATTAAACTCTGAGACGGGAAAGCAAGAAGTGGACTGGAAAACTCACTTAAGTCAGAATGAGAGAAGTGTGGGAGTGCAGACATTGTTTGCATTTGCCTGCCTGGAAGTTTTGTTTTCTATGATTGCTACCTTACTGTACAATAGTGTTTCCTCTTGTGTGTGTATTTTCTGTTTTCATAGTTGGAGTTTTCTTCCACATTTTTTTCCAAGAGAATAACCTCCCCCTTTTGCCAGTAATATATTACCAAGCATATATGATGTAATTCCCTCCTTTCCTCCAAAGCCCCTAGTGGCCATTAAAAGTGCACATAGACTCTAAGGAAAGGAGTGGTAATCTCCTTTTCTCTTCTGACCTACCTTTAAACTAAAAGGTGCATTCTCTTGGTTATCAATAGACAAGACCGTGTTGTTTCTAAAATTCCTACATCAAGTACAAAGGTATAGCTCCATATAGCAAGTACCATCTTGCATCTTTGACTCATAGGCATTCGGTAGCAAACCACTTCAGCTTGGCCATTGGATATCTCTCTGCTCAAAAGCTGTGACATGAAGATGCAAGAGAAATGGAGCTCCCTGTGTCAACTCAGGGAGGCACTGGGGAGAAACGATGTGTACAAGAGCAGCATCCATCGTGCTGTGGGAGGGATATTTCCACTCTTAAGGCCCAGAGGTGAAGAAAAAGACACTGGCATTTCTAGGATGAATATATTTAGTGTGTAGAGCCAGACTGAGCTGATCTTTCCTCCTTTTTTTTTTTTCTGGACTTAAAAAGTAAGAACCTGGATTGTGTTCAGTTAGAGAAAATCCAAGTGTTTCACTCCCATTAGCTAGTATTGCATCCTCCTGGTGTCTGGACAGAGACATGAGGTACTGTGTTAATTTCTAACTTACCCATTCTCCTAGGAAAAGGAAGAAGCTGAGGCCTTTCAGGCATTAATACACCAGGAGGAATCTCCTGCCCCTAAGGAATTACTTGGGAGATTTAATGTGGGTAGTGTTTGGCTGCTGTGCAGGCCTGCTGCTCCCAAGTACAGGCCTGGAGGGTGATCACTGCACTGGGTGGCTGCAGGGAGAGTCTTGGGGCTGGGGTGAGCAGTTAACAGTGCCGGGAGGACATCTCAGGGTTGAGGTACCAGCGAGTCCCACACAGAGCAGCAGGATTCACCTTCGAAGAGCATCTGCAAACAACCACTGGCCGCTAGGTGGCACTTCCAGCGCTCCCTTGGTTGCTACTGTTACGTGATGGATACTTGGAGTCCTAGTAGCTGTGTTTGCTTGTATTAGTTCAAGTTGTTTTGTCACAAGAGAGGAAAGGTAAGAGCCACTTCCAGAATCTGGCTGGTTTGAACTTGATTCTTCTAGGTAGGAGAGTAACCTAATCCATTCTGTTCAGCACTGCTGAACTGTAATGAGCTTCTTGTAACCATTGTAGGTCCAGACTCCATTTCTTGGTCAACTCTGTTTCTTTTGCCTTCTTGTTCTATACCAACTCTTTGCTCTGTCTAGCTGGTGCAAGCCATTCCTCTATTTCACTGTATCTATTTTGCCCGTGGAAATAACTAAGGACTTTTTTTTTTTTATCCCGGCCTACTCTATGGTTTGGAAACCAATCAAACCAACCACATGATTATTGGTAGGGTGCTGCTTGTGCACAGCAGATGTTTGTAGGGGAGGGGACTTACAACAGCTATTGTTCCCCTTTTTTTAGACTGCCCACCAAACACCTGTGTTTTAATAAGAGTTGGGGGGGAGGGGGATGGGATGTTAGGGGTTGGAGAAAATAATGTATTACCTGTTTCTGAATAAACATTTGTTATACGGAGAGTGTTGCTGTTAAAGTGGGAGCAGTTTGTGTCCACAGCTAGTTTCAATTCAATTGGTGTCACACATGCACAAAAAAAGAAAAAGGTTAGCCCTTGTTATAGAGAGCCTAGTGGGTTTTAAAAATAACATGGGGAGGCGGGGGGAAAGAGCTGTGAAATTAAGGCAGGTGTTCTAGGGGAATTAAGGTACTTTATCAACTATATAGAGTATGAAAATATAAAGACGTGCCTGCATATCTTTTCTGAAAGAATGGTTTGGTCATATTCTTTTATTAGTACATTTTCAGCCATTCCAACAAAAAACTAACTTGCTATTGAGGGTTGTGTTTAGGTGATCTATGATAAGTTACGATGACATCAATGTACTCTTTCGAAGAACTACTGCTCTGTTACTTAGCTCTGCAATCCATGTAGTAAAATCCTTTCTGGATTTTTGTTTTTTAACCTATCACTGAAGTCAATGATAATTGTCCAAATACCACTCTACAATTTGCCTTGCAGTCTGAAGTTGGTTAGGTGAGATTAAGCTTAGCTAACTCTTTCTAGTATAACATAATTGTTTCAGTGGGCGCTGAAACAAGGGGAGCACTGCAGTGTTTGCCATGCTTTCTCAAGCAGTTCACCTCGCAGCTCTGAAGTTCCTTCTCACTGGCCTGGATTATTCTTCCCAGTCTCATGTTCATGCTAGTCTTGTTTGCCTTTCACTGAGTTCACCTGCCACCAACATTTCCCTTCAGCATGGTTGTCTTCAAGGAGAGGGATATTTTTGGGGAGGGAACTGAGATCATAAATTTGCATACAAACCATGCCTTGCCAGCACTGATTCACTATGGTTGTCCAGAAAAGGTGGTATGTAATTTGTAAGAGTTTCTGTTTTGCTTTTTCAAAAACTTGATGATTTCCTATGTGGTACCACAATTCATAAGTTTGTCTGGTATACATTTACATTTTTTCATGTACAATTCCTTTCGATCATGTTCTTAACTTGGTTATCTATTCTGAGAGTCAGCTCTTCATATTGTTTTTTTATTTCCACTAACTTTTGTCCACCTTGTATATTTGTCCTGCTTCAATATCTATCATTATTTTGTGGAACTGTCCTTTTTGTTCTATTCAGTCATAAATTCAACTTTCTCTGTAGAGTTCTCTCTTATTTGCCTCTCTAGATGTGAGCAAATTTGCTGCATTTTACATTTTGTTCTCACTGATTAACGTCTTCATTTTTGGAGTTCAACTACAGCATTGTGGATAACAATCCTTTCTTATCCACGCACTGCCCTGTGGATAAAGCCTTATAATAATGGTCTATTTTTTCATGTTTCTTAGCTAAGAACTTGTGACTGCAAAAATGCATCTCTGCCACCACATCGTTGCACAACCTAACCTTGACCATTCACCGTGCTTGCTCTACCCCCAGGCTCCCTGTGCGTGTCCCGGTTATTTCCCAGGGCTGTAATGATGTCTTCCCCAGCAAATCACACTTTTGCTTATCTCAGACTACTCTTCCCTTCAAAAGACTCATTTCCAGGGGCTGGAGTAGCACCTTGGGCATTGGCTGGGAGGGTATTGAGAGGCGCGTGGGGCCATAGCGCCTGCTCTCAGCAGAAACCCAGCAAAGGACTCGTCATACAGCCCTGTGTGACATTTTTCTATCTGACACTACAGCCTTGGCCCAGAGCTTTGGGGATCCCTGTGAGCGCAGAGGGGAGCTCAGCTGATGGGCTCCATCTCCTGTTAGCCACTCCTGCTTCCCTCCGCTGCTGCTTCCATCCACCCTGGCTCCGAGCTGTCACTTAAAAGAGCCTTTTAATGATGGGGTTGGAGAAGTTTCATGAGTCTCAGGGGGATGCGACTCCACCTAAACTCTACTTATTTTAGAGTCGGGCTCTGTAAACAGAAGCTGGACACCAGGAGGGGGGCAGAGCCACGATGGATGTTGCAAGCAACAGTATCGCGTGTAAAACAAACCGGCTGCGCCCCTGCCTCAAGCCCTGCAACAGTCTCTCGTGTTAGATAACCCGGCTGCGCCCGCCCCCAAGCCCTGCCAGACCCTCGGCTCTTCAACCTACCGCCCCGTGCCCGGCCCGCCGGGGGTGGTAACGCTCCGCCGCCATTAGCGCGGCGACTACAGCTCCCGGCGGCCCGCGCGGCCCGCGCTTCCCGCCGCGCTAAGATGGCGGCCGCCGCGGAGCGCGTGCCCGGCGCGGTGCCGGCGGGATACGCGGGTGAGGGGCCGCAAGGGCGCGGGCCGGCAGGGTTGGGGAGAACGAGGAGGAGGGGGGTCTCTAACCCGTGCGTCGCCTGCAGCACTGGCGGTGAAGTTCAGCGCACGGCAGCGCTCGCCCCACTACCTCTTGGTGAAGGAGCACCGGGTGCGGGAAGGCAGCGGCCCCGCGCACCCGCCTCGTCGCACCCTCTTCGTGCTCAACGTGCCTCCATACTGCGACCCGGTAAGTGGGGCCGCTGCAGGGCTTGGGGTGGCGGTTAGGGCCGTTGGCAATGTCCCCCATCTCCCGCGCCGGGCTCTCTCCCCCGAGGGCTGCGTGTCCCGCCGGGGCTCCGCTCCCCATCAGGGTCCTTCTCCCGAGGGCTTCGTGTCCCCATAGGGCCCTGTCCGCAGGGCTGTCCGTCCTCGGGGTCTGTCCCTTAAGGTATCAGTCCTGTCCCCTGCCCCCCTTGGATCTCTGTCCCCTCAGAGTTTGTGCCCCCTCGCCCCCCAGGGCTGTGTCCCCTCGGGTCGGCGGTTTTGCTGCTGGTGCAGGCAGGAGTTTCCCGCGGGATGAGCCGCGTGCAGTGCCATGGGTAGCCCCTCTGGGACGAGCACGACCTGAGCAGGCCCCACAGGAGGTGCATGGGGGCCTGGTGGGCAGTGTGCAGCCGGGTGGGAACAGCGGGCAAAGGGCTCTGTGGGTTTTGTCAGCAAACCCCTCTCCCCTAATGCTTTCTGTGGGTGTGAAGGTGTGGAAAGAAATCACTCTTGCTTTTCTGTATGACTTTTTTTTCCTCTCATGTCTATATCAAGGAGTCTCTGTCCAGGCTGTTCTTTAGCTGTGGGCATGTTCAGTCTGTGGACATCTGTGATAAGCCAGAAGTAGCAGAGAAAACAGACACACTCAAGTCCAAGTTTTTCAACCCCAAAATGACAAAGGTAAAGCTTGGGGGAAGGGACTGATGCTTTAGCAGTGAGAACAGGAAGAGATCTCAAGTGTTGAATGGTGCTTTTTGAAGTGTAAGATATGAGAAGAACATTTTGGGGGATTTCATGGCATGATTACTTAAATTTGTTTTCTTTTTTGCTCTTCTAGTGCAATCTGTGGTTCAGTTTAATTTATTTATTTATGGTACTGCAGTTCCTTGCAGTGTCACTAGTTCCCAGATTTATCTGACTTGTCTGTGGGCTCCTTTCTTTTAGGGTTTCCGAGTGGCATATGTGGTGTTTAGGAGTCCAGCTGGTGTCCAGGCAGCCAAAGCCCTGTCGCAGAGAGGTCCCTTGCTGATATCGACAGAGACTCATCCTGTGAAAACTGGCATTAGCAGTAAGTCAGTCCTTGGTATCTCCCTGTTAACCAATGCACGGAAAAGCTATGCTTGTTCCTTAGTGACTCCTATGCTATGTGTTGCAAATTAATTCCCACCATTTTATACAAAGACTGAATGGCAAGCTATCTAGTGTTCTCTTGTCCTTTTCTTACTGTTAAGGTAGTTGTCTTATTCTAGTGAAAGCTGTGGAATACAGATCTGTGCCCTTATGGGAGGAAAGGCTCACTCGGTTCAATGGAGGGGCAGTTTCTCCCCCTGGCTCCTCAATACTGTATAGAGAAGCTGGCTGGGGCTTCTAGGCTTGGGAGCCAGGCTCACTAACAGGCATGAGGTGTTCGTCAAGATGACAGGACTTCGGATGGAACCTCTCTGCAGGATCAGCCCTGAATGTTGGTCTTGAGGATGCCCTGATCTTGCCTAAGAAGTTACAATCTCTTCCCATTGCTTAGTTGTTTACAGGCCAACGCTGGGCCATAAGAAGTCGGTTGTTTGTGAACCAGTTCAGTGGGGTGGCTGAGGGTGGATGTAAATGGGATTTGACCCTACAGCAGTTTCCCCTAGAGAAGCTCAAAGCCCTCACATCTAACAGAGGTTACTGCTGACTTCTGTCTTCTCTGTCATAGAGTGGATCACCAGCTATGCAGCCTCGGTAGTGGATCGTGAAGAGCTGAAGGCTGAGGTGGATGCCTTCATGCAAGACTATGACAAACAGATAGCAGAGGTGAGGCCAGGCTGGAGAAGAAACCCAGGGAAGCAGTTTGGGGGCCAAGAACAGAGAGAGGGTGTCTCACTGCCCAGAAGCTCCACTGGAGATGGTGCAGAGGGGAACACATTGCTGAGCAGGATTGTTCACCTCTGGTTGCTGGTGGGTGATGTCTGTAGACTATGTCCGGGTTTGGCTTGTAGCGCCTCATCCTTTCCTCCAGGCATACAGGAGGTGCCCACAAACACACTGGGTCCTGGCTGGCATGCGATAACTATGATTGAGGCTTGCCTGGCCCTCTGCTTGGTCTCAAGGTCTTCTGTCCTGGGCTCTCCTTCACATCTTGTGCAGAAGCAAGATGTCTAACCAGGCATGTTGAGTGTAAGGGGGCTGCAGGGCTGGCAGCACGTTTCCATTCAGCCTCTCCCTTCTGTATTTTTAGGAAGAAGCCAAAGCGGCAGAGGAGGAGGGTGTTCCAGATGAGGAGGGCTGGGTGAAGGTGACGCGCAAGGGCCGGAAGCCTGGCCTGCCCCGGACAGAGGCTGCCAACCTGCGTGTGCTGGAGAGGGAGAGGCGGAAAAGGGCCCGCAAAGAGCTGCTCAACTTCTATGCGTGGCAGCACCGTGAGACCAAGAGGGAACGTGAGTGTCTCTGTTTCCTCTTACCCCTTTCCGTGCCTGTTTTCTTTTGTATTGTGGCCTTAAGAGCACCATTTTTCTTCCAAGGGTTGCTGTAGGTGACCAGTTACTGTGCTGTGTGAATGGTCTCTCCAGGTCTTGTGGGCCCCATGCCACCCCCTGGCCTAGTAGGGGTGATGTGAATGTTTTGAGAGAGAGTTGGAAGAATGTGGCTGCTGCGGTCAGCATAGAAGCACAAACAGTTTGGGGTAGCTGAATCGTTCCCCTCCTCAAGAGGGAGCTGCAGCACTGCAGGTGATGAGTGGCTGGAGCGACAGCCCTGCCCCAAATGGATCAGCTTCGGAAAGGTGTCTCAGTGTGTGTTGGGACTGAAGTGCTTCCTGTGTGTACAGGGCTGTCAGGAGCAGCTGAAGTGAAGCTCCTCAGGGAGGTGAAAATCTGCTCTCCTGTGTGACCTGTCCTCTCCCTCCTGTCTGTTGCAGACATTGCCCAGCTGCGGAAGAAGTTTGAGGAGGACAAGCAGAGAATCGCGCTGATGCGAGCCCAGCGCAAGTTCCGGCCATACTGAACCACGCTGAAGCATCTCCTCAGCTGCTTATGCCGGACAGGGAGGGACAGGCGTGTATGGACTCCACGTGCCATAGGGTTCAAAGAACTGAGGCAATTCAGGTTGTTCCTGCCATCAGATCTGAGGTGGGAGATCCCAGGACCCAGGCACTGGCATCTCCTGCTCTCTGGCCATGTCTGCACTGCTGTTGTCTGGCCTAGGGGTGCTGCTTTCAGAGTGCACAGGGCAGAGAAAGCTGAAGTCTTCCCCATGCCAAACGGTATCTTCCTGCCACCAAGACCTTCCTAAACCTTGGTGAGAGCCAGAATTCATGCAGCCTTTGCAGGGACAGGGAATGACTGAAGAACTGTAAATAAACTGCTACTATTCTAAAACACAAGAATGTTTCTCTTCCAGCCCTGCTTTGAGACAGACCCTTGCATGCTGTGATGGTGATAACAGCTGTGGCTTATGCTGGTTGTTCTTTGCACAGGGCAGGATGATAGTATCTGAGGGTAGAGAAGAAAAGGAAGAATGTGAGCTTGAGCAAAGCCAAGCTTGGGATGTTTCCAGCTCAGTTGTACCAAGCAAAGTTCAATGGTTTGATGCAGAGCAGTGCCCTTTCTCCCAGTATTTCCTCCCCAGGCAGCTCCTTTTTAATAGATTTTGCACCTGTATCTACTGCTAGCTCTGGGCTGGGCTACAGGAGCTTCTGCTGCTTGGCATGTTCACAAGAACAAGGTGAGATGTCAGCCTGGCTTTGGAGGGAGGAATTCCATCCCTTCCAAGACTGTGTTCCCCTTAAGCTGTCACCTGTCTACAAGAGGCAGGTAAAGATGGCAAGGGGGCATCCAGAGCAATGCTTCTGCTCATGACACATGGGCTTTAGAGACTGATCACACTATGATGCTCTGTGACTGCCTCTACTGTGATCAGAAAGGTGCAGAAACTCCCCAGCCTTACATATTCCTGTTGCTAGAGTATATAGAAGGGAGAACATCAGTGCAAGAAGGAAACCCTTGATCAAGTTCACAGAGCCTTGTTCAAGTGGATTGACCCTTCTGTGGAAAAGAGGCCAAAATGCAGTATCCAGGGTAGCAGGCCACGAGGCCTGCTTGTTCCAAACTAGCTTTGCATCAGCTTGGGAAGCAGATGGAAACTTAATGTGCAACATCTGAAGCAGAATGCTTGGAGAATCCCTGCCTTCCCTTTAGATTAGCACTTTAGCTGGGTGAGCATCCCCAAAGAAGAGAGGTTCACTCTCACATGTAATCAAGAAGACAGTATTAGCACTGAGTGATCAATCTTTACTTAGAGGAACAGAAATCATCTCCACCAATTTTCCCATTACTAATAGTTCTCCCAGCTGTTTTGGCTGGAGGATTAATGACTCATATCCTAGCAGTCCTTTGAAATGGCTTTCCTTGCCCAAGTGAGGTCTCACTTAAGCTGGTTTTAATATGGCAACAGTTCTAGCTATGGAATGGAGATGGTGAGAGCCTCTTGAGCTCAGGCACCCATGGAGAGCAGCAGAGCAGTGCACCGTTTTTAGTAGTGTGTTTGACCCTGCCTGCACCATCCTTGGAGAACAGGTGAGATGGAGCCATGCATCTCCTGCAATTCTGCAACTGCTCTTGCTGCTGCTGCCACAAAGGGGGGCTGTGCCTGTATTTCTGCTGTGCTTCAAGCTGCAGAATTTAGGAAGGAGCAAGTGGAAGGCCACTTCCCTCTGCGTGAGGCTTCCCAGGGTTTATCCCCACACACCCAGAGCTGGAAGGGAAGGATTCTTTTGACAACTGAGACACTTTGCTCAGCTCTCCAGGAAACTCCAGCAGAGCTGCTTTCACCACTGCAGCAAGACAAGTTTAGGAGAGAATATCATGAAACTGATGCGGAACAGGAGGCAGAGCCTTCTCAGCATCTGGTTCTGGCCTGCAGCTGCCGAGAACCTGCCTAGAGCCTGGCTCTGGTGTCCTGGGCAGTCAGGAAGTTGCTGATGCTCCCGGCCACCACCTCAGGCTCGTTCAGGTGAACAAAGTGGTTCCCAGGCACCACTACTAGCTGTCTGCCCTGGAAAAGAAAGAGGACACAAGATGTGGACCAGGAGAGCATTCCCTCAAGGAAACTTGGCTTACTGTGTGGCATGTACTGGAGTGGGAGACACTACAAAGATGGGATCTCTCAGAAGGGCTGGGAATTATGTTGTATGACTGTGAATGTGCCAAGCACAGACAAGCCCAACACATAAAGACAGATCACAGTCCAGGGCAATGAGGGAGGCAGAATAGCAATGGGGGAGCAGAGAAGTAGGCCCAGAGGAGGGTAGTGTTGAGCAGGACTTTAGCAGCAGTGGTAAAGCTGGATTCCTCCACCCTGAGTGAGAAGGGGGCTGGTCTGGGCAAATTACTCTACTGGAGGTGTGTCCATCCAGGTGAGCTGCTTTTTAGCAGCTGCTCCCAGTACCCCATGGACTGGAAAGGCAAAGATGGGCATTGCTCTCACCTCTTTCAGGACGGATGCAAATGCTTCCCATAGCGGTTTCACAAAGGTATCTCTTGGCCCTAGTTGGTTTGCCATCAGGAGTCCACCTTGTGCTCTGCAAGTCAAGAGTGAGGCTCAGCACAGCTCCTACTGTCTGTGGCTGTCCTGGCTAGGAGTGCACTTGGCACAGAGAGGGGCACTACACCTAGCTCTTCCTACACATCCATGAAGCTGTGCACCAGAACCACTCTGGGGCTGCTTCTATGCTGCAGGGTACCAGGTTCGTATGTGGCAGCCAAGGGTGCAAGGCTATTATCTTAATGTTACTATCTAATCAAAGTATCTTTTTTAAAATCCTGGGCACCTGCCTAGTAGTATCAGAGTGGAGACTGGTTAAATATTAGCACTCTTCCCCCACCAGGCTGGTTCCTTAACTTGTCTGAGCACATTGCTCCCCACCTCTGCACTGTCTTCTGCTCGTTTTCCCTCCAGCCAGCTTCTGCATCTCCCCTCTGTTCTCCACGCTGCTGCTTATACATGAATCCCAAGTTATGCCCTGCACAGAGGGCAAGAAGGGACCAGCATAGCTGTCCTTGAAATTAGACTTCATGCAAAGTTAAGATTGTGACTGCTGCTGTGCTGCACGTGATGATACAAGGTGAAGTTCCAGCGCCCTACTCCGTATGCTCTAGTGAACCTGCCCTAACAGTGATGATGCTTCTGCACAGAGAGCAATGCCCAAATACACAGGTGAAGCCTCCTTAGAGAGGCCAAGCAGCCAAAACTGCACCTCATGTCTCAACTTCCAGCACATCATCTCATTTGCCCCAGAGGCCCTAGCAGGGCCATAAGGGCTAAAGGAAACACAGCCCTGCACATCTGCCTCTCCAAGCACAAGGGGAAAATTGCAGAGGAGGATAGAGAGAGGCAGCCACCCACACGGGCCCCGGCCACCTCCCCTGCAGCTCCTGCCTGCCCGGGCTGCGCAAGGAGGGCGCTTGCAGGAGCTGGCTCAGGACAGGGCTCCAGGACCCGCATGAGCAAGTAGAGCTGTGACAGGATTACCCAGTTGTGCAGGCCAAGGAGGGTCAAAGCCTGGAGCAGGGGCTCCCTGCAGCAGCGGGAAGGAGGCCACGAGAGAACAAGTTAAGTAGGAGTGGAGCTGTGAAGGGCCATGTGTCTGCCAGGGTCTTCCTTCTGCGGGAAGGGAGCGCGAAGGAGGGACTGTGGGGAGGCCAGGGCAAGCCAGGTGTTTTCCCAGGTGCCCTTACCCCAGGGAGCCCATCCAGGAAGCACAGTGCCAGGTGGAGGAGGCTGGGGAGGCTCCAAGAGCCAGCCCAGGCAGTGCAGGCCAGGGCTCAGGGAGAAGCTGCTCCTGTGGGAGGCACTGTGGTCTCAGCGGCCCAACACAGGGACTCAGCACCTGGGCTGCTGCTGCAGAGGAGGGGGTAGCAGAGGACTCCCTGCTGCCTTGGTTCTCTTGCTGTGCTTGAGCTGCACTCACATGATGATGAGAATGCGGTCTTGGATCTTCTGCAGGAGCTTCACACACTGCTCCACGGTGAGGAACTCTCGACTCTGCTGTGGGTGCAAAGGCCAGGAGAGTGGCAAAGTCAGGGACAGCAGCACCTGGCTGCAGTGGCAGCTCTGAGCGCAGAGGAGGTTGTTGCCCCAAGGCTGCTGTGGGGCAGCATGGGCTGCTCAGAAGAGCTGCTGGCTGTGCAGCTGCTCCATCTAGCTGCATTCAGCGCTGCTAATGCTGCCTGCTGCGACAGCACAAATGGAATCATCTCACAGCACAGAAAGACTTTGAAAGTCTTTTTGCTAAAAAAAAGAGATCAGTAAAATGGCCTGGCTATCATGCTCTGGCAGTAGCACAGGTACAGGAGGCCCCACTCGTTTAAAAGTGACACAAGATTATCATATTAGCAGCCATAAGGACTTTGCTCTGCCCCGCCACCCACTTCTTAAAAGGCTGATCTGTTTGAGAAGCTGACCTGGAGCCTAGATCCATCTGCTGCCTGGAGAGTTAAAACAGCAGGAAAATGTGGCCAGGAGGTCCTGGCACAGGGAGAACCGCTAAAAAGGTTCAGTAATATTTTCCAGTGACTCTGTAAGCTGAGTCAGTTAATGAACAAGTGCAAGCTCTTTTAACAGCAGCACTTAAAAGACATGTGGCAATTAGGAAAGCAGTAAGTAAAAGGTTGGGTGGAGGCAGGGCTCAGTGAGTGGGCCTCAACCTTCTCTGTTTTCTGCAAGCTCAGGACTCAGAGGCAGCAGGGGGCAAGTCAGAACAGCAATGCTCACCATACGGGCTCTCATGTCTCTGTTATACACCAGTCCTGGAACAAAACAAGAGAAGGTCTTAGTGCCTCATACAAAGCTTTCAAATCTCTGCCTCCCCTCCCCTTTGGGGTCAGCCCAAAACCTTCTCAAGCAAGAGGTGGGGGATGAATTCAGGTTTCTCCCTTTTTTGATTTCTTTTCTTTAGCCATTCTAGGACTTGAGCACCAACCGCAGTTGCTGGGACCGAGGAGCTCTGCCTCTGGAGGTAATTGCTCCCATGCAGCCTGTACAAACTTGCAGCCAGGACACCCTGTTCCCTTTGAAAGACAATGGCTGTTGGCACTGCTCTCTTCCCACATCCAGCCTTGGGCCACCGCTGTGACCAGCCCTGTCTCCAAGCAGCACGGGCCCCTTACCAGCGGGTGTCACAGTCGCTCCTCGCTGCAGTAGGACTTCCCCACCCCGTGCTGTCAGATGTGTGTTTGCTTCTAAGAGCCTGGGGGAGACATGGCAGAGAGGTTGTACTGCTGGAAAGGGGAGGAAGTGAAGCAAAAGTGTCATGACAAGATGACAGCAAGCTCTCAGGCGCCTTCAGAAAACAGTAGGAAGTTGGCAAGGGAAGCAAAATGCCTTGCTTAGATTTCATGGGAGGACTTAAAGTGGACAGTACAGGGACACAATTTCCCCCTCTGGTTCATGCAGCATGTAACTCCATCCTGGGTGAGGGCAGGCCACAAATGCACAAATGGACAGATGGGGACCCACCTTTGCAATGCTGCCTCACGGCTACGTGCTTTGGGAGGTGGCTGCTTCGCCTCTAGGCTCAGTAAGTTGTCAATCATCTTTCGCTTTGAGTTCAGCCACTTCTCAGTGTCCTGAAACAGAGATGAGGGATACAGGAGTGAGCCCTCATTTCTAGGTCATTTTACCCCTTCAACATCCCTCAGAACTGGCATCAGTTAGGGGCATCATATTAAAAATGCCCATTTCTGGAGGCAAAGGAACAGCAATACAAGCAGGCAAGGCAGGAGCAAAATAATTAAACACTGCTGTAGAGTAAGTTATCAGCCTTACCCTTGCAGCCTTTCCTCCTTTCCCCCCCACCCCACTTCTTTAGATTTGAGGACAACTGCTCAAAATAACAACGGAAGTTTGGAATCTTCTGTGGCTCTGACCCTAGGCGTCTGTCCCTCCTCCTGCTAACCGAAGTCCCAGCATCTGGTAGTGACAATGGCAGTTTGGCAGTGTAGCTTTATGTCCTGCCAGGAACAACAAAATGAAATAATAAAATAAATCCACCCATCTTGCACCGAGGTCACCCAACAAGCTGTTGGCAAATATTCAGCCTTGGCAAAGGGTTGCTGCGACAGACGTTCCGGTTCCCTTTGTACAAGGGCCTGGCACAGATGAGCAAATTTTGGTGCTACGTGATTGCAGGACACTGAAGACCACCAAGCGTCCTACAAAGGCCTCTCCTTAAGTGGGGAGCTCTCTCTATGCACAAAGGAGCAGGTCTGGGCCTGCCAAACTAAGGACTGCTGAGAACTGTGTGCCCGGCCAGGAACTGGTCACATCTGTGGGTTTGTTTGGGAAGTTTTTTTTAACAAATGGAAGGGAAAAGCCCACTCCATCTCCTCATTATTATTATTTATTTAAAAAAAAAAATAAAAAGAAAGAAAGAAAAAAGGAAGGGGAGGAGACATGAAATCTAACCTCTGGAGCTAGCAGAAAGCCAAGACTTTCCAGCAGGATCAGCTTGTCCACCATCTCAGGATAAAGGAGACAGAACTGAGGGGAGAAGACACATTATGAGTGGAAGAGAAAAGCTGAATATTGAGTGCTGTCTTCACCCTGCTGCACTGGAGGAAGGGCCTTCCATTCCCTAAGATCCAAGTTGTACACAGTCTGTCCGTTTATTCCTCTCCCTTGTGTTGTCCCAGCTGCAGAAATCGCAAACCCCATGAAGAGAGAATGCTTTACTCACCATTCCTGCCACAGACCCACCTGCAAAGGAAAGAAGAGTGCTCAGTTATGCATAAGACAATCTGGGTGGTAGGAGCTCCCCTTCTCACATTCAAAGCCACCTTGAAAGCACAAATGCATCTTGTACCATGGGACCAAACTACAGAGCAAAGCTCTTCCAGCAGGGAGTTTGCTGGGCTTTGGGCCAGCCAGGGCTGGGGCAGCCCAGGGAGTCTATCTTCCTCACAGGCAGCACAGGCCAAGGACTGTTAAAAGTTACGTTAAAAGCTTGCAGGTACTGCAGGTTGGGAACAGAGCAGCCCTGGGAAGCAAAACTCAAATTATGGAAGAAAATATTTGTGTTCCAAGGATGAAAGGGCAGTCTGGAGTCCTGGCTCCTCACAGCACGAAGAAGGGCCCTGCCTGTCCCTCACATGGCAACAAAGCCTGTGGCAGCAAAAAGACCCATTGCAAACACTCCTACTTTAGAACACTTCTCTTTGCCCAGCACTGTTTTCTCTTGGAGGAGAGGGACACAGAAACAGTTCCCACTGCTGATACAGGGCCTTGAAAGGCACTTGAAACACAGGTGCAAATTTTTGAATTTCTCAGTTGTACCTTAAATGACATAACAAATATACCAACTCAGTTCCTAGAAGCATGCACCTTTTAAGTTCATTACTGACTCACGTTTCCATGGATTGCACAGCTTACAGGAGCTACTTACCCATACTGTGACCCACCAGGGTGAACCGTCTCCACTGCAAGGCTAAGTGGCAACAGACAAAAACAGGCAGCACCACATTAGAAACTAGAGCAGCAGCAGCACACTGCTTCCCACCAGCACAGGCCCCTTCCCCTAGAAGGTTTTCTTTGCTGCTTTGTTTGATTCCTAATCCAGAAATGAGGTGGATGAGCAGGCCATCTTTAAAGAAAAAGACCATCCTCACTTCATTTCCTTGGAAGTAAAGTCAGACAGCTCTCAAGCTCCCTCCATATGGCAACATACTAGAGCCAGTTCCCGCTCGTTGCCAGACACAAGACTGGCAAGAAGCAAAGGAGCCCGGCCAGGCAGCGTATGCTCAAAGACAAGCACTCTGATAGAGCACCCTGTTGCATGGAGTACAGCAAGAGCCATATGGACACAGATCCAGGTCTGCTGCCTTGGGGAAAGCCTGATTATGCCAAGGGAAAGGTCTTTGCACCATTCAGCAGATGAAGTTCTTTGGTCCATTTTTAGGATGACCGAAGAAACGTATGGGAAAATACTGCTTCATCAGCACTGTCTATCTGAAATATGCCTCACTGAAAGGGGTGTTTTACCCTGTGGTATGTCAAAAAGTTTAGGGGTCCTTTATCTGCTTAATGAGGAATACAAAACTGCATACATGCCACATGCTCTGCTGAGATTGGCACACAAACAAGCAGTCAGACCAGGAATTACTAAAAGCCCAAGTTATCTCAGCTTTCAGATCTATGTGTATTATACTAAAGCAAGCACCAAGTTGCCATCCATGGACAAACAGGCACCAGAAGAGTTTCCAACTTCCACTGGTCAGAGGTTTCTGGCTGCTTACAAGACATCAAGTCTGGCAAAACTGAGCTATTTAGTTGCATCCACTCAACCACTATTGTTTTTCTGGGCAGAATTTTTTCCTTCCCATGGTTTATTGTTTCTGCTTCTCACAAAACAGTGAGAAAGAGGGATGCTTATTCAGCCTGCGGTCATAACATCATCCTGGATAGAAGCAGAAGGGAACTGAGCCTTCCCCCATCAGTGACTGCCATCTATCAGTCGAAGGGGCAGAAGAGATATGACACCCCTTGTGCAAACACGCCCTTGGAGGTCTTTTCAACCACTCACCTGCTGCCACCCGGCGCACCTCACTCACATAATCCATAAAGTAGTAGAGTGAGCCTGCAGGTCGATGGGACGACAGGCCATGGCCAGAAAAATCCATCGCCACATAACGGTGACCTGAAAGGCAAAGAACATGAATCACACAGCCCTGAAGCACCGTACAGGGCCTCCGCCACAAGCCAGACCCACCTGTGGGCAGCAGCGGGATGAGCGTGTCGAAGGTGTTGGCGTTGTCGAGCCAGCCATGCAGGCACAACACAGGGTGTCCCTGTGGGGGACCCCAGGCCTTGGCTGCCACGTGGCCCCAGGGCACGGGGACCTTCAGCTCTGAGAACATGCCTGGGGGGAGGGGGCCTGCGAGCAACGTCCCACAAGCTCAGAGCAGCTCTCAGGGAGCTCCCGAATGGCTCAGAGCTCTGGAAAGATAATACAGGTCTTTAGCAACGCGCCAGCCTTCTGTGGTTTTAATTAGCAGCTTGCTGATTTGCATTTCCCCACTTGACATCCCAAGCTGCAGCCCCTGCCCGCCTGTCTGGGGACGCCCCCTCCCAGCACATCCTCGCAATGCTCCTAGCACAAACCAGCTTCCCTGCTGCGGAAGAGGCAGCCTCCCGACAGCCTCCGCAGAGGCCCCATCCCGACAAACAGGAGATGCAGCAGGAGGAACCGAGCAGATTTCCCCCAGCTGCTGTACTGAGCCAGGGCTCCCTCTGATTGAGCAGTGGCAGGAACAAGGATGCCATCCCCACTACTACATCACTGCTGCCACCTTCTCCAACTTGCCAACACTGCTCGGCACCTCCCAGAGAGTTGCTGGCTTCAGGACCCTGCTGCTGCTCCCTGCACCCCTCGGGGACCCATAGCATCAGCCTGCTGGCCCTGCAGCCCTGGAGGGCACCTGCAGGCCAGCCGCCCGCCGCTCACCTCCCCGGGCATCCCCAGGCCCCAGCTGAGCCCGGCACGTCCTCCAGCTCCAGCCCCACCGCGGCCCCGGCTCAGCCCGGCGCCTCCTCCAGCTCCAGCCCCACCGCGGCCCCATCCCACTCCGGCCCCATGGAGGTGCCAGATGCCCGGGGAGCGTTGGCCCAATCGGCTCCGGGGCCAAGGCAGCGCCTGGTAGGGCTGGGGGAGCCGCGGCGCCCCGCTCGCCCCGGCACTTAGCCTCGCGGAGCCGCCGGCTCCCGAGCTGCAGCCGGCGGGACAGGGCGCCACGGCCCCGGCCGCCCGCTCCTACCGCTCGGTCTTCTCGAGAGCGCCGGCCCAACGAGCTGCCGGCCCGGCGGCAGGTGGCGGCGGAACCGCGGGGCGGAG
>VWPW01032739.1:192544-202986 GCA_013389825.1 Crypturellus undulatus | reverse complement strand
GCGGGCAGCGCCGCGACGGCGGATGGGAGCGGTGGGGGGGAGCTGCTGCTGCCGCTGCCGCTGCTACCGCCATTTTGGGGCCGGCGCCGCCGCGAGGCTCCCCCGGCCCCGTGCAGCGCGGGGGCCTCCCGGCCTAGCGGCTTCAGCAGTGGCCCGCGCCCTCCCGCAGGCGCCGCAGTGTGCGGGGCAGGGAGGCACTGCTGACCCCAGGGCATCAGCCCCGTCTGTGCTCAGAGCTGCCGGTGCAGTGGGGGCCGCTCTGCCCCAGCCCCTAACCCTGACCTTAGTCACACTGTCCCGGGCTTTGCCCTGCAGCCCGGGAGCAGCGCGTGAAGTTCCTGCGGGAGAGCAGGGCAGTGTGTGAGCATTGCACCCGCAAGGCCACTGCTGGCAGCCCATGGGTGGCAAGGACAAAGGTTATCAGGGAGGCCCCACCACTCCTCCTCTGGGGAGACCTCCTGTGCTGGGGCACTGAGACCACAGTGCCTCCCGCAGGAGCAGCTTCTCCCTGAGCCCTGGCCTGCACTGCCTGGGCTGGCTCTTGGAGCCTCCCCAGCCTCCTCCACCTGGCACTGTGCTTCCTGGATGGGCTCCCTGGGGTAAGGGCACCTGGGAAAACACCTGGCTTGCCCTGGCCTCCCCACAGTCCCTCCTTCGCGCTCCCTTCCCGCAGAAGGAAGACCCTGGCAGACACATGGCCCTTCACAGCTCCACTCCTACTTAACTTGTTCTCTCGTGGCCTCCTTCCCGCTGCTGCAGGGAGCCCCTGCTCCAGGCTTTGACCCTCCTTGGCCTGCACAACTGGGTAATCCTGTCACAGCTCTACTTGCTCATGCGGGTCCTGGAGCCCTGTCCTGAGCCAGCTCCTGCAAGCGCCCTCCTTGCGCAGCCCGGGCAGGCAGGAGCTGCAGGGGAGGTGGCCGGGGCCCGTGTGGGTGGCTGCCTCTCTCTATCCTCCTCTGCAATTTTCCCCTTGTGCTTGGAGAGGCAGATGTGCAGGGCTGTGTTTCCTTTAGCCCTTATGGCCCTGCTAGGGCCTCTGGGGCAAATGAGATGATGTGCTGGAAGTTGAGACATGAGGTGCAGTTTTGCCTTCCTCAGTCTGCCTAAACCATGAGTGGAGACCCCCTGATTTCTGTGTACCAGAAGATACCTCTCTCAAAATGAGGTACAAGCCATCAGGTTCATAGGCAGTTTTCTGATCTGGAATAAGGAAAATGTTCATAGGGTGTGAAGCAGAAATCAACTTATGAGGGGTGTAGGGATTTATGAGTAGTGCCCACCAAGCAGTGCCACCTGCAGTGCCCACTGCTGATCCTTGACTACTTTGGGCAGACACATTACTGCTAATGGAAAGTGCTTGTGCTGCAGCATCACAGTGTGAGGTGTTTTAAATGTGGCCCAGGAGCATCACGGTGACATCATACAAGTTCAGTGCTTGACACCAACCCTGAATTTCTATCACTTTCCACTGTAGAAAGTGTGCTGAACTCTAGCATTTGCTGGAATCGCATTGCCCCGAGTCACCTACCCAAACCATGACCCATCACAGCCAACTCACTCTGCTGCAGCGCTAAGTGGTGCAGCAGATAAATGCCCACAGCGCTGCATTAGCAGCTTCACTCCCCTGCAAAAAGCAACCTCTTCTTAGCCAGAGAGATTTCTTCACATTTTTACTCATTAGCTACCCGGAATGGGGTGCCTCCATAGGCCAGGCATGAAGAAGAAGAAGGCACAAGGCAATTGATACCTCAGTATCCATACGAATGCTGCTTGCTGGTGCCTAGCCATTTTCTGCAGCGCTCGGAGCCTATCATCGGGCCTGACACAGACCACAGCGGTTCCCCTTCGGCCAGGAGCCCAGGCAGCTGAACGATGCCATCTGGATGGGCTGTGAGCAGTGCAGGCTCCTCGCTGCAACAGTCAGGGAGAACAGAAGGAATCCCTGTTCTCAGGGAATTATTTTTACCTTGGTAATTGAAATCTCTTCTGCTCAGTTCAGTACATCAGGCGCCTAAATTACACAATACATTTTCAGGGCAGCTTGTGAAGCTTGAAATAAGCCAGCATGTAAGCTGCCACCGTGTATCTCCTGCCTATCTCAAACTCAGCCAAGCAGAACAGGCTGTGCACCACAGCAGTTCAAAGGGAAGCTTGGGAACTCACTGCACAAGAAATAGAGGGAACCGGGCTGCCTTCAGCGTCCGCTCCTGGTGAGGCGTTAGAAGGAAAAACAGAACATGAATTCCTGCAGGTTTGCAAAGCCCAGTGCTTTGCGTTTGCTTAGGGCTCCTGCCCAGAGAAGGAGCAGGAAAGCAGAGAATAAGCACCAGGAAAGCACTCTGAAGCAGAGGGGGCAAGTGCATTCTACAGCTCTTCTCCCCACAGCAGCTGAAGGTGGTATCTCATTACGAAAGGTGGAAAGCAAGAGACAGCCTGGCGGAACAGATTCGTGAGATGCACCAGATAATCAATCACTGCGTCTGTTAAAGAGGGCAGAGAATGACCTTCCTGTGAATTTCCAGAGTTTGATCATAAGAAGCCATCAGAAAACAGCATAATTGCTGAGGCGATGGCTGCAGGGGGGCAGTTCTGCTGTGCCTGTGTCACAAGTCCTGAGGAAGGGGGTGCTGCATCAGGAGCAGGAGTGATGAGTGTCACAAACCTGCTCAAGGACTGGAGGGGAAATCTGATACCTCAGAGCTGCCATTTGAAAGAGCAGGAGCGCCTGGCACATAGCCTGGGAGCATGGCCCTCACTGTGTGCAAGAACCATCTCTAGAGGGCAGAGAAATCAGCCCGTCAAGGTGCGGGTGTTACTGAGCCAGCCGTGCAGGACATCGCAGGGCGCTTTGTTGCCCGGTAGCCTCTGGGCAGCGGCAGCTTCACCTCTGAGGACATGTCTGAACAGGGCAACCACAAGCAACATCTCTGGTGAGCAGATCCCAGGGAGCTTGTTAACAGCCCAAATTGGAGAAGGTTTTACAACACACTGGGATGCAGCCCTTGATCCTCCCTCAGCAGCATGACTGTTCTTTTAAACCAAAGCCAGGCTGTTGAGATCTTTGTCAGGTCTCTTGTGTCCTCTCTTTTCTCCTGTAATTCTTCCTAAGCCCTCTGAAAGAGCGGCCTAGTGTCCGACAGGACTGTACGTCTTCCACAACACCACCTGAAAAGATGCTTCTACCAGCAGCACTCTATTTAGGATGCATGGCAAGGTTTGGGAATTAATTTGGCTGTGTCTACTTCTAAGTGCCTGGAGAAGACAAAACTAGTTTCCACCTGGCAAAGTGCTAGGTAACCCTTGGGCTGCACTGGTCTGGTCATTAGAGAGGGCGGTTTGACGTAAAGATGTGGGTGTTAGTCTGAGATGTCCCACATACTTAACAAAGCATAATTTAACCCACATGTCCTTGCAAAGGAGGATGAGGCCTGCGAGAGTGAACATGGGGGCATGCAAAGCTGTTATGCTCTGCTAACTTGGAACAGCATTGATCAGCTTGTCCTAGCTGCAGGTCTGGTCAGGAAAGTTTAAGTACGGTAGATTGATTGCTATCAAGGGACAAATTCCCCATAGCTGGTTGGATTCAAGCTCTAAAGTGCTGACATATTGATCTGTTTATGGTGGCTTATTAGTAGTGGTTCTGTACCCCAAATACTCTCACGCAGTCACACAAGTAAAAAAGCATGCTACTTTGCTGTGCTAAGCCATCATTTCGAAGCCTCTGTATAAAGCCCTACATTAGCATCCTACGTTAGCACCCTACAGACCTTTCCTCCCTCGGGCCCCATGCTCAGATCTTGCCTGCCTGGGAGAAGATCCCTGGAAGTCACAAGGGTCTACATGCGCTGCCCATCTGGCAAGAGCTGAGGTAAGATGTGAATGTCCCACAAGCCAAGGGGATCTGCCATCCCCGGGCTCTATTGGACTATTGCAGACCCATACAGGTAACTGTGACTCAGACGTGGGTCAGGGAGCTTCTCCCCTTGTTTTCCTAGTGAGTTTCACCGGTACGAATGAGTTTCTGATGCTTGGGATCCCCTGACATGTTAAGGTCAACAAACACTATGCTGGCATTGCACTCCTTGTCCCAGGGCTCTCCACCCCTGCAGTAAGGTGAGAGAGGCAAATACAGAGCAGCACCTCACCCACTACAGTCAGGGGTAGCTTTATTCAGTGGGATAGCTGAACTGTAAATCTCCGGCAGCTTAAGTTAATAAGCCAAGCTATGAATGGATGAAAAAGTGGCACGGATCCACTCTGGGAATTAACCTGCAGCAGAATTTGGATAGCTGAGGATGCTGGCGTGTTAAATCATCCCCACGTGAATCAGCGCTGTTCAGCTGGAAGCAGCCTCAGGCACACGCCATGCATCAGCCGCAAGTGGTGCACATTTGTATTGCTTTATTTGCAACTAATGAAATAGCTAGAAACATTTATTGCATATAAATTATATATGAGTACCCATCATAAAATAAAGTCTTTCCTAACTCGGCTCTCCATTTCCTCCTTAATCAGAAAATCTTTTATGTAGGGGGTCCAGGTTCGGGAGTCCCCGCTGGTTGTCATCCCTTGGGTCTGTTTTGGTTAACTAGAGAGCGAAGCTACCTTCTAGCTCTTTAAAAAACCTATACACGCTGTTAGATTAAGCACCTATGTTAATGTATTTAATTGAGGAGCAGTGGGGGAAGGAGAGGCGTCTCTACCCAGCCCTTGTCTAGACCATTCTTCACTTCCAAGATCTGTCAGAATCCCCATAGGCAGAGACAAAATAATAGCAAAAAACAGAAGTAATCTGACACCCGTAATTACAGGCCTACCAGTTCCTTATTGACCTCAGACAAAATAAGGAAATGGCACATACAAGAATCATTAAAGTGAAGAGAAGAGCACTAGTTAATGCCAAGCCTCATGTGTTTATGGAAAAGAATCCCTAGAGCTAATTAGGTGACTTCTGGAGAAGTTACACATGTGGGTTATAATTTGGCCGATAAGTATAAAACTGTTGATGTAATGGGGCTCCAGCAGGGGATTTGATACAGTTCTACATGGGGTTTTGATGATAAAAGAAAAAAAAAAAAAGAAAAAAAAATGGCATCATTCCAAATTACCAGCATTTTGTATTTAATTGCATTGAAAGTTGGCCAGCTAACAAGTGGCAAAAGGTAGAAGTAGGTACAGGCACATAATGTGGGTTTTCAAGCAACCTGGTCGGGTAGGTTGCTCGAGGAGTGTGGGCTGCACTTCCAAGGCAGTATCCTTGGAAGAAGGGGCTGCAATGAAGGCTGGACTCACGGTACAGAAGCAGCCAAATATGAGCTCCCAGCCCCGCACTGCAGTTGGAAAGGCTGATTTGAGCCATGGATGTGTAAGCAGGGAATATGGGGCGGATGTAATGAGATTATATTGCATAAGGTTGTATTGCATCTGCTAATCCCATGGAAGTGACTATTGGTGTAAAAGAATTCCCAGTTTTGACATCTATGACTCAAGGCAGAAGCTAGAGAGGCTTCTCTGAAGAGCTCTAAGGACTGTTAAGGGGTTGGAAGACAAACCTTATGGGGGAGAATTTAGGACTGATCAAAGGTCTAGATCATGTTTAAGACCAGATCAAAGCTAAAATATACCTATATAGGAATTCAAATTTTGCTCTTCTGACAGGTACTCTCATCTTTATGGAGTCTGTGTCTCTGGGAGCTCCCCTGTGCTCCTTTGGGAGGGTCTCTTGCAGCTATTTTTGTTTGCCTGGGAGAAAATCCTGGGGCAGGTGGGCATAGGTCAGAAGCTGGTGAGTGGGGCTCAGCACTGCCTCCCATCTCAGTGGTGGACAAGACTGGGGAAGCACGTGCAGGAGCAAATCCAGGTGAGAGATCCAGAGCAGAGGACCACCCCCTGGGCAGTGCTCCTAGAAACCTGGCCTGAAAATGTGGGGTAAGGGTGACAGCTCTCACAGGCACAATGAAACCCTTCACCGGGGCTCTTGCTCTGTGTCTTGAGAGGGTCTGTGTTAGAAGGAGCTAGTTGAGGTGCTCATGGATCATGGGCCTGTGGAGCAACATGGGGTTCACCGGCACCATTGGTGCTGTGGGCTGATAATTCCTGGTCTCTGGGCCAGATCTTCCTCTCTTATTGCTTTGA
This sequence comes from Crypturellus undulatus, assembly GCA_013389825.1. Classification (NCBI taxonomy): domain Eukaryota; kingdom Metazoa; phylum Chordata; class Aves; order Tinamiformes; family Tinamidae; genus Crypturellus; species Crypturellus undulatus. The sequence goes on along the minus strand of VWPW01032739.1, from coordinate 196,848 downwards.
AGTGTTTTACATATAGGCCACATTCAGTGGCAAGGGAGCAGCTTGCTATACATATATATATTTTTTTAATGAAAGGCTTTTTGTTTTTCCCTCTGCAGCGACTTAAATCACTGGGTCTTCCTCCCTGAAGCACATTGAGGGTGCGCAAGGAGTCGGTTACCAGCAACGTGTTCCTCTTTCCTGTGAGCACAGAGGACAGCCGCCTGCCCCTTTTCCCTGTTGGGGCAGCAGAGGGTGTTGAGACTAGAGGAACAGGCGTCCGAATGGCGCTTCACGCGGCACAGCTCGCCCCGGCGATGCCAACCTGCCTCGGCACCCTGGAGGGCCGCAAAACCCGCAGCGTGGCTGGGCGGTGCGGGAGGGCACCGGCTCGTCGTGGAGCCTGGAGGCGACCGCACACCGCGGCCCGGCCTCGCGGGGTGCCTGATCCGGGCAGCGTGCTGCACCTTCGCTTTCCTGGAAAGCACTTGGCCTGCCTTACTGAGAAGAGCCCGGCGCGCGGAGGGGAAGGAGGGGCCTGGCCGCAGACTCGCTCAGAGGGGCCACTACTTGCGCTATTTTTTTTCAGCAGAGTGGAAGTAGCTCAGCCTGCGCTTGCTCTAAACCACAGAAAGGTGTTTTTGTTTGGGGTTTATCGGGGCAGGGGGGAAGGGAAGCAGGGGGCTGGGGGATTTTGGCATATGTTTGTCTCGGCCTCCCAGCTGTCTCTTTTTTTTTTTTTTTTTTTTTGTTGTGTTCTTTTCCCCTTCTCTCCATACTGCTGCACTGTTTGCTTCTCCCAGAAGGAGGCTTTTTTAGGATGTTGGTAGTGGGACCACCTAAGAAGGGGAGGAGGGGCTGAAAGGGAAAGCATGTGAGATTTTACGCAGTACAAGGTTGCACATGGTGTCCTGTTTGCTGGCTGGACTTGGCACACACTGGGAAATCGTACCAGGCGTCTTCTTCCCCCCGTTATCCCCATCCAGCATCTGCCCATCCTCTTCTCCTTCCAAAAACTTACATTCCCCCTTGTCCTGGAATATTCAAGCTTGCCTCTTGCTTGCTGCCCTTTCCCACCTGGCTGGAGCCCCCTTAGTCCATGTTTCAGGCAGACGTGAGGGCAGCGGGTGCCAGCAAGCACCCACCTCCTCTCTGCAGAGCTATGGGCAGCCACTCGGGCAACAGCAGCTCCAGGCATGGCTGGTGGCCCCAGAAACCACCGAGCCCCCCAGCTGCTCCTGCGTGACAATGCCCTAGCCCCACCTGCAGACTTGTGCGCTTTTGCCTTCCCGGGATACTAGCCGCCGCTTGGAAGCGACCTGCCCCCTATCCCTCTTTTTGGCCCATGGCTCTTGGGACACAGTGCAGGCCATGGGCGAGCAGCACTAAGGAAGAGTGGAGGAGGAGAAGGGGCCCTGGTGCTTGGGATCTCTGAGACTGTAGGGTAGCAACATTTTCAAACTTCCTGAAGACTTGGAGACTGATGAAAAACAAGCAGAGACATGTCACAAAGTAGAACAACAAACCAAAGGTTTGATGCCCTCAGAGCCTCTGTCCTCAGCAGCTGGATTTCAGACAAAACTCGCTGGAAATGGCTTGTTCTGTCAGTAGCTCTATTAGTTGAGGCATTCATGTTTAATGCCTCTTAAAGCTTTAGGGATAGTGGGGCATACAGGTCCACAGGGAAAAAAATTAGGAATACCAATAGACATGTAGATGATAATAATAAATTCTGCTCTCCCCTCAGGAGTTATCTGTCTTCATGGTGTGTCCCTGGCGCACTTCATAAACCCTCCCGTCAGTGAGATCCAGCTCCAGAAAGCTGCAGTGTTGGACTGGTGTTCAAAGTGGGTTGCACGTGGTAGGACTATGAGCCTGCCTGTGTGTTTGGTTTCGTTACACCGTACATGTCTCTGCGCTGAAAGCAGGTGGCTAAAAAGCATCAGTCCAGAGATGAGAGAGTGGGGAGTCTCTTGGTCTTAGAGAATTTGCCTTGGTCCCGCATCAGTCCAGAGATGAGAGAGTGGGAAGTCTCTTGGTCCTAGGGAATTCACTTAGGGGCAGGTCTGTTTCTTACTTTGGATACATGTAGGCTTTGTTTCAGGCTAGCAAGCAAGCAAGTAGTGCAGCAGTCGCGAGGCCTATGCTTGAGAAGAGCTTGGCTGCTGTATCCTGCTCGGACACAAAGCTGCTTCAGCATCCCAGGCTTTTCCAGGTGGAGCCAGCTCAGAGTTGCATCAGTCCCGAGCACATTCTGGTCTTTGTGAGGGAAGGCTGAACTTTGGAAAAGGACCTTCCACAATGCCTGAGCGCTGTTGTGACATGACTTCCCAAGGTGTTGAAGAGCATTGCTGCAATATGTGCCAGTGCTGTGGGGTTACAGCTTCGAATGGAGGAAAGAAAAGTGAGACCAGCAAATGAGCTCAGAGCAGGGACGCTGGCTGCCACCTTGCACAAGGGAAGCAATGGAGGAAGAATAGAGGGAAGAATTAGACTAGCCCATTTAATATTAACGCAAGGTGGCTGGTACAGCCTGTGAAGTCACTCAATAAACACTATAAATATCCACAGAGAAAAGCTGACTCCCTACTAGGCAACTCGAAAGCAAACCACAGGATATTTTTGAAGCTGCCATCCAAAAATACAAAGAAAAGTGTGATGAGCCTACTTGTAAACCAAAAATGGAACAGATGAGCATTTCTGGGCCGTGATTTCGGGTTCCAGTGGAAGGTCCTCCTACCGAAGGCTCGCTGGGGAAGAGTCAGTGCTTTGCCCAGGCTCCCATGGAAGTCCAGAAATTCTTCTGCGGTCAGCAGCATCTTCATGCTTGGTTGGAAGGAAAAACAAGGACTGATGTCTCAATCCTCAGTGGAGCTTCTGGCAAGACTGCGGGTCCGATTCAGTGGTGTGTCTCCGACTGCTTTGTGCTTCCCCAGCAACGCAAAGCAGCTGCAAAACTCTTCTGCTCCGCTGCTCAAACCCGAGTTACAGCTTCTCTGCATTGCTAGACTGGTGCAAAGCAGTCAGAGCCCATCTGTGCACTACGTTTGCTTCTTGTTATTTCAGCAGGACAAGTCACCTGGCAAGCAGGCAACGATGCCCGCACGTATGAGCCTGCGGGAAATGGGAATGTGCAGAGGTAAATGGGAAGTGCTATGGGCAGTTCAGTCAGCGTAATTGCAGATTAGGCCTTAGCAGCTGTGGAGTTTTGTATGGAATTACAAAGTTTGCCTTTTGTCCTGTCGCATCTGCCCTTTTTGAGCAATGCTGTGTTTACAATATGCAGCACGTGGTGTACTATTTATATTTTACGTCACAAAAATTTCTGTATGTTTTCCCCTCTTCTGTTTCCAGAGTTTCAATCTGAACCCACCAAGAAAGCAATTTTAGGCATGTTCTTCAGGCACATGTTGAACTGCCACGCACGCTGCCCTTCCACAGTGCCCAGTGGAGCAGGAGCAAACTGCTCCCGGAAGGCAAGAGCAGCTCGGGGACCTCGGACAGCAAAGAGAAGCACCCGGGCACCCTCCCTGGTTTCCGATGGTGCAAACTGCCCTAGTTTGCTCGGTCTGATGACCCACTGCTGCCCACAGTGCAGAGACGCATTGCGCAAAGGGCCACCATGCTTGCTAGGTCCATTGCCCCGGTCCGGTGCAGAGGAGTCCGGATTTGCTGGATCTGATACCATTACTGTGCACAGGGACCCCCTCTCTGGGGTCTGCTGCATCTGATATCCCATCCCAGGGCACAGGGACCCCCTCTCTCCAGAGTCTGCTGGGTCCAACCCCACATCGTGGTGCACAGGGACCCCCTGCCCAGAGTCTGCTGGGTCTGACACCCTGTCCCGGTGTTCTGGGACCCCTGAGGCCCCACGGTGCAGGGCGGGGGGGCGAGTGCCGACAGCCCCATCCCATTCTGAGCGCTCGCAGCGCAGGGGCTTTCACAGCTTTGCTCTTTTTTCTTTTCCTCTTTTTTTTTTTTTTCTTTTTCTCTCTCTCTCTTTTTTTTCGTTTTCTTTTTAATTTCGTTTTTTTTTTTCTTTCCCCTCCCAGTCTGGCCAACTTATTTATTTATTTATTTATTTAACTTTTTTTTTTTTTCTTTAGCAGAAGCCACGCCGTGGAAAGACGGGGTGGTGGAGGAGGGAGAAACCCCTCCCCCTTCCCCTCCCCCGTGGCTCCTTCCTCGGAAAAGCGGCACTTCGGGGGGTTTCCTCCGCTCCCCTCCGCTGCCGGCAGCCGCAGCCGCCCCGCGGCCCACGAGGGCCCGGCGGGCGCCCCCGGTGAGCGGCGCCCCGGGTCGGGGGGGCTGGGGGAGGACGCCTG
>VWPW01032739.1:138726-192510 GCA_013389825.1 Crypturellus undulatus | reverse complement strand
CCGGGCCCGGGCGGGCAGCACCGCTGTCGCCCCGGCACTGATCGCTCGCTCGCACCCGCGGCAGCGCCGCCCGCCCGCAGCCCCCTCGGTGGCCGTCGGGAGGCCGCCGGAGAGGGTAGGTCTCGGCGCCTAACGGGAAGCCGCCGGGTTTGGGGAGAGGGACGTTGTTCTTGTTTCCCTCTCTTTTTCATTCCCTCCTTTCCCTCCTCTGCCCCTTTCTCGACTCCTCGCAGGCGCAGGAGTTGGGGGCGCCTTCCCCTGCCGGCTGGGCTGCCCCGGGAATTGGGCTGGCGCTGGCTGCGGAAGAGGAACGTGCGCAGTGGTTTGGGGTGCTGCTCACAGTGGGGCCTGCGCAAGGGTCTGGGGTGCTGGAGCCCTGTGGTGCCCATGTTGGTGACAATGTTGGGGTGCTGAGGGCAGCCCGGGGGTCCCTGTGCTGCCTGGAGTTAAGTTCCTGGTCCAGGTGTTGTCTGACCACCCTGGGCACCAAGATGCTCATTTTGAAGTGAAACCTGCACATTATGTAATCTCTCGGATGCGACTGTAGGAAAGCGTGCGTCCTCATGGACCTGGGGAGCCATCAAGTCATCGCCTGTCTTTGATTCACCTCGTGCAGGGCGCAGGAGGAGCGTCACACACTTAGTTCCCCAAATTGCTCAACTTTTAATTCCCTGAAGTGCATCCTCCTCTGGAATGGAGGGTGTTACAGGGATGCAGGATAACCTTGAACCGCAGCTGTCCCCGGCACGGGTGCAGCTCGTGGCAGAGCAGCTCTCTGCCTTCCCGTATCTGAGGGAGGCAGAGCGCAGCCTCGCACCAGCCTCTTCTGAGAAGAGCAGTGCCCGGTGCCCGTGAGAAGCATCAGCCTTGTGCAGTCTGAGTCACGGTACTTGCAGCCATGCAGAACCCTCTGCTCACTTTTTCCCACTAACACCTACTTCTACTGAGCATTTTGGAATCGTTACTGCTTAAAACCTCACCCTCTGTTGTTCTTAGGATTTTTTTTTTTCATTTTTAATCTTAATTTTGTTCAAATGTGTGTTTCTTTGTCTCCTTTGAAAGTTTGGAAGCTGGACCTGAAGGAACTCAGAGGTAACAGAGAAGAGCCTAAGGATGTTAAATAAATATCCTGGGCGTTTTTTCTTTGCTTGTTTCCTATATGGAAGGAGTAGGGGGCTGTGACTTGTCCATTTCTGGAAAAAAATAAGGTGAGGAGTGTTGCTAGCAAACTACTCTTGGAGGTTATGTGGTCCAGGCAGTACAATCTGCTACTTTTCCTTGTAGCACTTGGAGAACTTAAAAGGAAAATCCAGTCATATGCCAGCCATGCTCAATTCTGTAAAATGGGGTGGGATCAGAAATAACTGCAGCTTCCTGGTGTTTCGCTCCCCAAGGACTGTGTCCCTAAGAGGATCCAGAGGACTCCCCCCACCCCCCCGAGAGGGGGACCAGATGTATCTGCTCTCTCCCAGCAATTGTGACTGCACAGGCGAACATCAAATCGCCTGTTGAGTCGCAGTGGGGCTGTGGTCATGTGCTTTACGTTATGCACAGAAGTTTGTGGGACTGAGACTCTATTATCACATAATGGTGGTCTTGGTTGAATCGAGTTACGACGAGATGCGGCCAGTCGTGGCAGATGAAGCCAAGCTTTGTTTCTGCCTTGGCGGGTGATCTTCCTGGCTGTGCAACTTCAAACATCATTTTTGAAGTCCAGAGCTTTTTATATTTTGTCTCCTCCACAGTGGAAGGCTCTTGGGCTCAAATCCATACAGGGATTTAGATATCAGCCTCCTACATAGGTTCCCATCTTCTCCTGACCAAAACTTGGATCTGGGCCACAGTTATTTCTGTGCTACTTGTCATTGTGCTCTGTGTTATATGTCCTTCAATAACCTGGCTCATTTACCACTTACTTAAACGTAGTGGTGTCAAGAGGCAGCACAAGACTTTGGTTTAAGATTGCGCTGGCAGCCACAGATAAACTCCCGTGAACTGTTGGCACACAGGAACCTGTGCTGTTTTGGGAAGCAGCTGTGAAGGAACACTGAGGAAAGACTGAGCTTGTGTGAAGCACTGCAGGTCCGTGTCTCTGCCTCTGCAGTGCTTCTTTGGAGAGGGCCAAACTCCGTTTCCAGAAGAGAGCTCGCAGCCTGCCCCTAGTGCCTCTTCTCCTTAATCCAACTGGAATTCCTCCGAAGTTGGTGGTCAGTTTGCGCAAGGGCAGAGCATGAGTTGCATAGTGTAAATCTTTGGTTACTGTCATTCATACTGTGGCTGCATTGTCGAGAAACAAAGGAGAAAATGTTGACACAATTGCCTTGAAGTTTCCTTGCTTCTCTTGCTTTCTGCCCTCACTGGAGTTTTATTTCCTTTCCCCTAAGTCTTTCTTTGCAGTTTCTCACTGCCATCTCCTCCCCAACAAAGTGCAGATTTTTTTCTTTCCTGACTTCTCCTGCAGTACTCCTACCTCAGTTTGGCTGGCAATAAATAGCTAGTGTGAATATTTAAATATAACATCCTTAGAGTCAGGTTGACACTGTGGTCAGATTAACGAAAGCTCTGGGAAGGTTGCATTTTCGTGAGCCATTTTTGGGGGGTCCTTGCGAAATTCAGCTAGTTGTGCTTGCTGAAAGACTGCAAGCCGGGAGAGGCAGACAGCTATGTTGCTTCTCATTTAAATGAAAATACAGATGGTACAAGAGCTGAGAATGCCGAACGGGGTTGAAATCTTTTTATACTGTAAAGGTATTAAGCATTCAATGTCTAAGTTGTTAGGCAGCAACACGTATTTAGAAGAATGCAACTAAATGTTGGATAAATTTGATCCATGTGTGCACATAACTAGAGGTGGAAGTCCAAGACAGGCATCAGTTTCAGCTCAGCCCCTTCTACACTGTCAGCGTGCTTTGTTACTACCCTGTCTCCAGTTTTGTGTTTGTGCATGTCCTACAGCCACCTGCCTCAAGAAGGTAACTCTGAGCTCACCATTTTGCTAAATTCTGTCTCAGACCCTTAAAAAGAAAAGAAGAAGAAAAAATGTGTGACGATGTTTGATGCAGCAGGTTTGGGTGACTTTGTGTTAATGAGCGGTCAAAATGAGTCAGGTAAAATTCACTTCCCCTGTTGGCTGAGTGCAAGATTTCAAGCTAAGATTTAGCACCGAGAGGTGTAGAAAGTCTGAAATTTTAACTGCTGTGACTCTTGGGTTGTGTTCTCTAGTTCTGTAATAATCTAACAACATTAATTCATTTTTTGCGAAATTACTAAATTCTGGCTCCTCTGTTGTCTTTGGCGACTTTAGAGCTGCCCCTTTATTTTTGTCTTCTTCAGTGGAGAAATGAAAAAGGCCTGTGTGCACTTCACAGGAAATGAATGTCTGATACAAGCTTGCAGACTGCACATTTCCAAGAACTGCTCTCAAGGTATTTTGATAATGCACATTCTCTCTGTCTTCTCCCTTCCTGCTCCACATGCACTTTTTTTTTATGCTTCTGCTTGCTTGCAAACACGTATGAAATGCAAGGGAAAGAATCAAATTGGGCCAATGGTAGGTTTGCAGATAGGCTGCTTTAACTTTACATTGGCTGTGCTGGAGCTGCTGCTGGCAAGGTTGGGTTAAGCTGGCAGTATTCGGCTGCCTTTGTCTAAGCAGAGAGTTTTTGCTGCTTTTCCCCCTGCAAACTTTGAAGAAAAATGTTGACTTCAGATTCTGACTTGTGCAGCAGTTTTGTTTTGTGATTCTGCAGCTCAGAAACAGCTTGTAACTACTTTCTTACTTTCTGGGCAGCAAAATTTACTTGGAAACTTGCACTCAGGCTGTCAAGAAAGAAAATAAGAATAATTATTAACAGCTGAAAAATGTCAAGGATCTCAGCTCCCGTTCTCAGTCTGGCCATTTAGCTGATTTCTGCACAGCACCTGGCTGAAGTAGGGGACGGTTCTGCATGGATTTGCTTGTGACGGCTGAGCTGTGGCAATGTGCACATGTGCCCGCATGAATGTTCTGATTATACTTCTTTTTTGACAGACCAGCAGTGTTATTTTGCATCCATATTTCAGTTCTCTTTTGTTTTCTGATGAGAGATTCTTCTGGGACACAAAGGCAAGGACGCTGGAGATAGATAGGAAATAGTCTTCAATTCCCACTGCTGGAAATGATGTTCATCTTCCCTGGCCCAGCTAAGTTATGTGATGGACAAAAATCCACAACCAAAGGAAAACTGAGATGGGGGAATGCCTTCTTCTAGCCTGACAGAGCCATTTTGGGTTTGGAGTTAGTTTAGCAGTCAGCAATGAAATTGTAGCATGTGTACCAGTATCCAAGAAAGTGCATACTTCAAGTAAAGGGAGCACATATGGGCAAGAGGTGCTATACTTTTTATTCATATAAAAATGAGGAAAATTGGGCTAAACTGCTTTAACTTTTAAGCTACTCTGTAGCAGCTCCACTACAGTTAATAGTTGATTCCTTATAGTGATTTTGTAAACTCTTACTCCTTTTGCTTTGCATGATGACTAAAATATGTTTATGCCTTTTGCTAGGCTACACTGCAGTTTTGTGTAAAGCTGGGATGGTGAAGAAGTGGCTTTGAAAGATGAGGCTAGAAACTGCCTTGCTGCTGGATTCCTCTACTTATGGTCTGTCAAAATGTTTAAATCAAAATGCTCACTTAAACTGGGGCATAATCTAGTAAATAAAAAGCTTCATTTGCAAAAAAAGAGGAAAAAAAGGATCAAATAGGAAAAAAAGGCCTTATAGTTTGCTCTAGTGAATCAAACTTTATCGAAGTCTTTCTGAAGCAATTGGAACTTCACAGAGACCAAGCAGAGAAGTTTGAGGAAGGAGAGAAATGAGACTCCTCAGATCAGCTCTCTCACTTTCCCCAGCAGCATTTAATGTGTCTGACTGGGGAGGCTGCTCCTTTTATGAGTTTTAAAATTAGTTACTTTTCAATCTCAGTTACCTTTGAACTTCCTCCCTTAGTTTTATGAAAGACCATAAAAAGAGCAGCCTGGTTATATTGTATGGTTCTTTGCACACCCTTAGAGCTCTCGCCCTTCTAATCACAGAGTTTCTCCAGTCTCTCGCTGCCTGAGAGAGATCACTGTTACATGGCTTTTCATCACTCATCTTTAGGCCTCTCCCCTTTGTTTTGTCTCCCTGCCTTTATTTAAGGAGACTGGAACGAGACTGATTATTTCAGCTGGTGACATGCCTGTTACATTCCCACCCAGCCATCTTGCATCCTCATGCTCATATTCGCTTCTTGTCTTTTTTTAATTACTGCCTTTACGTTCTGAGTGGATGCTTTTCTTAATGAACCCTCAGCAAATCTGTTCAGCTCATCGCCAGGGTGGGCGATGGCTTCCTGGCTCCTCTTGTTGCCTGCAGCCAGCAGCCCAGAACGAGGGTCCTGCCGTGGTGCCTCAGCTCCAGGGAAAGGGATATAAAGTAGCAGAGGGGGCTGACACGGCTCGTGCAGACTTGGGGGCCGAGCTGGTGGTGATGAGCTGGGTGAGCACTGCTGGGTGCAGAGAGGCGTTCAGGTGTGGAGCTGGTGATGTGCCCGTGTGCTCTGGACGTTCTTCATCCAGCCCGCTGTGACGCAGAGAAGTGACTGCTCCTTGTCATCTGTCCATCTGCTTTAGGGATCCAGCATGGTTCTTTACCTCATGCCTCCTGGCTCGCTTCTCACCTGACTTCAGGCATGAAGGCTTTGGGGAAGCATGAGGCATGTCGCCTCGATGCTGCTCCTCTAGATCCTGTCGCCCCGCTGAGGAGCTCGGCCGGGCATCCCCTCTGCCCCACAGTCGGGTGGCCTTGTGCAATGGCTTGCTCCTGCATTCCAGCACAGCTTTAGGAAAGACTCTTCGTGGTCCTGGTCGCCGTGTGGCTGTAGCAGATGGTTTCACTGAGACAGTGCCTCTCTGCACCTCAACTGACCATTTCCTTTAGAAGCCCTGGGTACGGACCACTGCATCACAACGACTTTTTGTTCTTGAATTTCAATTTTCCCCTCCTCTTGCGACATGTCAGCATCCCCTTCTATCCTGGTCCCCAGGTTAAACCAGCATTAAATCCTAGGGCACCTCCTCAGCATTCTGTGCAAGGAAATAATCTGCTCACCGGTAATTACTTAGCTCACTGGGCTACCCGCAAGCAGAGAAGCTAAGTAATTCCCCCAGAGGTTTTCTGGTTTTGATAAGCTGAAAATGCCATATGTTTTCTGGTGTTTGCTTTGTTTATCTTGGCTACCTGCTGTCCCAGCTTCATGACAGCCATCCTAATGTAAACTTGCTCCCTACTGGCAGTAATTCATATGCCTTTATATTGGCTCTGCCAGGGTTAGCTTTTCATCTTCTGAAGGATTATTGAGATCGTTGAGAGATTTGGGCAGGGGCTATGGTTTTGTTGTGTTTTTCTTTTTCTTTTTTCTTTTTTTCCCCGTACAGGCCTTCTGTCTGCAGTGGAGATCCTTGCAAGCATTGTACCTACAACTGGCACTTGCAGTGTGACCTGTGGTGTCTCTAGGCCCGGGTGCTTAGCCGAGTGTCTCCCTTTTGGCTCCCTTGGTTGCTGGAGGCCCGCACGCTCTGTCACTTTAAGATTTCCTAAATAACCTCTGATGACTTTGAATTTTTTTTTTCACTTTTGATTTTCAGGACTAGATTATCTTGTTTTTTGGAAATCCCCTGTCATAAAACTTAAGTGTTATGGTGCGTTTGTGCTTTGTGACCCTCGCGCCCTTCCTCTGCCTGGTGGCCCTGATACTGCCTGGTGGCCCATCCTGCCTCCTAAAACCGGCCCTTCCTGGAGCTATGGCGGGGATCTCCCCTGCACCTGGGGGCTCTGGCTCACACTGGTTAAACCGTCTGGGACTCTTCTCCCCTTCTTACCCTCCATTCCCTTGTGGAGGGCTGGGGCGGTGGGCAGCGTCGCAGAGGGTGCGGGTCGGGCTGCCCCTCCGCATGCCGGGGTTGCCCTGCCATGGGCAGGGGCTGCTGCTTGCCAGGGCCCTGCCGGCATGCGGAGGCGCAGGGGTGGCCTTTGCTCGCTTTCCGGGAAACAGCCTCGCGTTGGCCGGGAAGGTGAGCACTGCTCCTCTTCAGCCAAGGCTGGCGTCACAGCCTTGAAACGCCGCAGTAACCGGTACTGATCTCCTGTCTACATTTTTCTGTTTTTCTTTGCTTTTCCCCACTTACGGGCAGAGAAGAAATTCCAACTCTTGAGCCAGCATTCAGTAGTCCAGCGGAGGTTTTCCTTGCCAGAAGTCAGCTGGTAGTTTACTTGCTGTAACCCAAACTTGTTACTCACAGCTCTTACAGCACAGCAGCCTTCAAGCTCAGGGTAGCGATGCGGCTCCTCCGTGGTTGTGAAATGGTGGGATTGCAGATTCACAATGGCTCTCTCTGTGAGGAGCAAGCTGCTTAATGTGGAAATAATTGGTTTGGGTGTGCAAAGCAGTTTAAAGGTGCAACGAAGGGATCACAAAAATGTGTTTTCAGATTGTGGAAATGTCTTCCAGCTCTGTCAGTTAGCCTATGCCAAGTAGCTCTCTCTCCTACCAACCACTGCCTTTTATTATTTTTTTAACATGTTATGCAGAAACCAAATGTGCTTGCAGACTTGCCTGCCTTGAAGAGTACCCGGAGCATATCAGACTCTCTTGTGGGTTTTCTTTGGGTAAGAAAAAAAAAAAAAAGCCCTTTTAGCCTGTATCAGCAGTGTCAGATTAAAGCAGAAAGTGCGTGTCATGGAAAAGTGTGACAAGGAGCACAAAACTGAAACAGCAGGTCCATGGGAAGGTGAGGCGTTTGTAAAGGCAAAGTATTTGTGGGTTCTGAGAGATGTTCTCCAGTCCCTAAGTTATAAAAAGCGTTTCCTAGGAGCAGCAGGCCTTATGCAGGACCCTTGGACTCAGATTCTCTAAGCTTACAGAAGAACTCTGCTGCATGGCTGTAATGCATGGAAGCAGCAAACAGCAACATGCATGCGCTGCGTCGTACTAGGCAGTAAACTTCCAGGATAACGTCTTTAGATTGCATCCTTGTTGAATGTGTGTGTGTGTATATGTTTTCTTTTTTCCATGTATTCCCTCTCATGTCAGAGCCGCCGGCAGACTCGCAAACTCTATTTATAGCCGTGGCGCAGAGATAGAGGGAGCCGCACCACAGCCCAAGCCCGCTCTGCACCGGGGCCGCTGGCCACGAGCAGCGTCGTTCCTCGCTCTGGGCTGCGCCGCATTCCTCCTCTGACCGCAGCTCCCTCTGCGCTCCCTGGCGCCTGCTCCTCCACGTGGCCCCTGACCCTTTGCCTGGGCCCACGTCGCTGCGTCTGGGCAGGGGGGCTCAGCACACGCAGCGTCCGACGCGGGCCTGACGCTGTGCGGAGAGGGCTGGCCCGCTGTCAAGGCACAGCGCTTGGTACATGCCAGGAAGGTTTCTCATCCGGCCTCGTGCTTGAGCTCCGCTTTGAAACATCCTCAGTAGCCGCAAATCAGTAGGCAGCACATTTCTGTGGGATGCAGACATGCAAGCAGGAGCCGTCTGCCTGGAATGGGGACGTGGCTGCAAGCGCTTGCAGGGCACCTCCATCTGGGAAAGCTTATCCCAGCTTCCATCTAACTGCTTGGGAGCTCTGGAACGTGCAGCAGGAAGGCACTGAAGCGGAGTGGCGTGGGGAGCAAAGCCATGGTCCAGAACTGCGGCTTGCCTGGCTGCGGGTAGACACGGCCCGTGGGGCGCGTGCCCAGCCTGGGGCTGGAGCGGTGCCAGGAAGTGGTGCTGAGTAACGGACCTGAGGTTGGAAAGGCAGCCTTAGAGGGGCTGCCTCGCAGGGCATGCAGGAGACTGGATTGGTTTCTACTGCTTGCTGCTGGAGCCACTGACAGATGCACGATTGCACAAGTGGTGCTCTGCTGCTCCACTGGGCCAGCAGACTTCGTATGCTGTCCGTGCGGTGCAAAGCAAAATCCCAGGAGCTGCAGGAGGCAGCACAGAAGAGCTTCTTGACGGAGGCCCAAATCGGATAATTCACGGCCAGTTTTTTCTGCGTGCAGCTTCAGAGGAGCTACTCTCAGCTTTATGCATCATGTTCAGCACAAGCTTGAATTTGCTCTTCAGGCCCTGTTTCTGTTGCGTGATCTCTTAACAGTTGGTTTTCACAGTTTGGCTACCAAAAGATGATAGCAATTTTAAAAAGCTCTTTGCATTCATCCTTAGGACACCTGTGAGCTACTTGGAAGTTAATTAAGCCACAGTGTTGGAAGTAGCATCAGTAATTATAAAGATAAATTTCTTCACATTTTACAGCATTACTGAAGAGTTGTATACATGTTTTTATGGAAATATAGGTTAAAGGTGACAGACACCTTGTTCCTGGATTTGTTGCATTTTGGGTCTCTGTTATGATGAACTGAGGGACTTAGTCATCAGTTTGATGGACATTTTTTTTCCCTTCCAAAGGAAGAACCTGCTTTTAAGCAAAGCTTTGCAAAATCTAGGAAATGCTGCGCTGAAGCTTTGGAATTTGGACCGGTTCCAGGCCTGATGTCCGGAAACTCATCCTTATGGATAGTAAATTTAAAGAGGTAAGCTCTTTCAAGTATGCTAAATCGAAGTGAATGAACAAATCAGATCTGAGTACTCAAAGCTGCTGTTGAACATGCCAGATTTATCAAGCCCCAGGCTGCAGAGCTGGCTTGGCTGGCACTACAGAGTGTATACAGTCACCTAGACTAGGGTTGTCTTCTTACATGAAATACTCTGCCTTCCTTTGATAGCAAATGGGGAGGCAAACAAAATGGCCAGTGTCAAGAGCACTTACTTTGAAAAGCACTTGAACTTGTAGTAAGGCAGAGAAGGTCTAAGGGAACTTATCCAGCCTTTTAATTACTGGGACATTAGTTTTTTTCAGTTTGTTGCTCTAGCTGTAAATGTTCTTCTTGCTGTCTTGCAGCAAGGAGGAGATGATGAGTTTGAGCATTGATTTGGGGCATTTTGTAGGGGTGAGGAAACAAATCTCAATGTGGTAAATTGGAAGGAGAACTAATTATGTATACGTATTTTGGTATCCCCCTGCTCTGACTAATTTCTAATTCTAAGAGTCTATTTTTTTCCTAGCTTGAAATGGGAGACCATACGCACATAGTGTGTGCAGGAATGAACCTGCGAAGGTATTATCAGAAAGTGCTTCTAGAGGGTCAGCTAACCCTGGAGTGCAGGCCAGACGTCATCTGCTGGAAGTGGGTCACTGAAGCTAAACAAATTCATGCTTTCTGAATATTTGACCCATATGGAGATTTCAAAGCAAGTGTACAAATTGTGAGGCTGCTATTTTTGCATTTACTTTGAATTCGAAACGATGACACAGTCTCAGTTCTTACTCAGTCAAACTTCCAGTAGCAGTGGATTTTTCTTAAAGGACTTGGGAAAATGACTCAAGTTTGAAAACTGGGACAAACCTTTGTGTTTTTTTTGTCAAATGGCATCTGGAGCCTCAAATCATCTATTTGTTGTTTTTAAAAACTAGTCTGAAAATGAAAGACAGCTGTCTGCTTTTGTGTTCCTATTTGAATTTGTTTCCTAATCCAGACCTGCGAGATTGGCAAAATTTCAGTTTGGACCCAAAAGAAGTTGCTGTTTGTGGGGAGAGGCTGCTAGTGGGAGCAAGGCTCCTTCTGGGTCCCCTTTTCTCTTTAGCTGCAAGCTTGGAGGCAGATCACAGTAGCTCAACCTCCTTTTCCTATGGTAACCATTGTTAAAGAGCTCTATAGCATTCCCCCCAGCAGAGAGGGGAAGGAAAGGGATACAGATGCTGCAGATCCTTGTGGTGTCTGCAGTGCTGAGTTTTGCGTAGTGATAGATTGCTGTAATCACTGCACGTGTCGCCTATGTTTACTTGTGTTCTGCTCACTAAATCAGCCTCCCCTAAGATTTATTCTGACTTGCTGAACCATCTGAGCAACTCAACTGCTGCTTTTTTTTTAATGGCAAAAAAAATACCCTCAATTTGATTAACTCCTTCCTACCCTCTCACTTTTTTGAAAGAGTGTGATTCCCCTCCCTCAGTGAGAGAAGCTAAAGGACAGGGTTGCAGATGGTAACAGCTTTGTGGCCTGCAAATCACAGGATGAGAATCCGAGTATATTCCCCCCTGGAAAAGCTTCCCATGGTGTGCTTGGACAATGATGTTTATGGCTCCACGCATGGAGCCATGCCTGATGGTTGTGTAATTGGGATTGCTGCAACTACTGCGAGAAGCAGCAGTGGGATAAGGGGGGCTGTAGACCGGGCTGAATGTCTCCTTTCCAAAACTGTTGTGCCAGCTGGGCCTATTTTTGTTAGGGGAGAGAGGCACTGAGCTGGCTGTGGAGACTGAATTGCTTTCTGCCACGGCAGTGTGTGCCTGGCTGGGAGGAAAAGTGCTGGGGCAAGGTGGTGCAAAGGAAAGAAGCTGGGCCCTCCGTGTCATCTCCCTGCTTGGCTCAGCGTTGGAGCAGTCAGTGCCTGATGTGAGCCCAGCTGGCCAGGCTGCACAGCGAGAAGAGTCGGAGCTAGGGACCCACGGTCCTCGTGCCGCTGTGGGCTGCGTGCAGGCAGCACACGGCTCGATGCGGGGCTGCACTGTCACTGTGTGTGACTGGGTTAATGGGGTATGTCAGGGGAGCCAGGGCAGGCTTTGGCGGTGAGCGGCTGCCTTGACAGGCCCGGGGAAGTGGTATGTAACAGCTCTGCTTCTCACACAGAATGAGCCTCTGGCTTAGGGCTGTGGTTTTTATGTTTATGTATGCATATATATATATATATACACACACAGAGAGAATATATACTATTTCTTAATAATTGAAATGACTTGGACAGATGACCGGTGGCAAGGCTGGCTGCAGGAGTCTGCACTGCTAAATGCATGGAGCCTGGTAGCAGCCCCAGGCGCCGAGCGAGCAGAGTAAGAGCGGGGTGCTGGGGAGTCAGCTCACGAGCGCTGCTGGGGAAAGGCAGGATCACCCTTCGGCAGAGAGGAGCCCGTGCTCCAGCGCTGTCCTCGAGAGCCCAGAGCAGAAAGAGGAGTTAGAGATGCAAGCGGCTGAGTAGAGTCGTTCCTCGCACAGCCGGTGTCAGTGTAAGCAACCTAATCCGCAGCAGTCCTAGTGCTGCTGGTGAAGAAACACTTCTTGCAGGGGACCCTGTCTGAGGCCTCCGGACACAGGAGTGTCCCAGGAAGAGGCCGTGATTCCTGGGGATTGTTAGGCAAGATTCACTCCCACCTGCTGCTGCTTCTAAGTCATGTTGGCCTTTAGAGAGGAAGTTGGGGAGACTTGAGGAGTCCTTTGCACCTTTCACTGAACAATAAAGATACTCTCCTGTCTTGGAAGGTTTTCCCCTTCTAATTTTGGGTTTCATTTCCCCTCACCACTAAAAAAGTTTCAAGACCACTCCAAAACCTCCCCAAGTTACCAAAAGAGGGAAATCACAAATATTGGGATGTGCCAGATTCAAAGTAGTGTGCGGAAGGCTGTGCGGGGAGGCCCTGGCTGGAAATCATCTACACTTCGTGGATGCAGAGCTCAGCAACATTACGCTGCAGGGACAACCCTCCAGAGCCATTGCTGCACACCCTTCCCCCGTCATCCTACAGCTGTGGGTTTGTGACCTGCAGTTATGCCCCTGTACCCTCTTGAGTGGTATTGCTGCTGTTCTTCCTCTCTGTGAAGTCTTCTCTTGCCTAGTTGGGCAAAAGGCTCGCTCACTTTCCTTATGTCCCGCAGGCTGGATGCCAAAGGGGAAGCATGGTAAAGACAGCATCTTTCCAGGATCCATGGGCTCTTTGAGAGATGATCAGAGGGAGGCCAGATGACCTACAGAACACGCACACCACTGTTCCGCATCCGCAACGGCAGCATCGGAGCGTCCTTCCCAGCTCTGCGCCATCCAGCTTGCCTGCTCGCTTCCGTATGTTCCGCAGCTGTGAGTGGGAGGTCCTGGAGCGATCCCTCAATATCCTTCAGGCCAGTGACTTCTACTGGGGCCCCTTGTCAGTGGGGGAGGCTCACGCGAAGCTCCAGCAGGAGCCGGTTGGCACCTACCTGGTACGGGACAGCTCTCAGGGCAACTACCTGTTCAGCCTGAGCGTGCGGATGCCGACGGGGCCTGTCAGCCTCCGGATCTCTTTCCAGGAGGGCTATTTTCGCCTGAAGAACTGGTTTTCAGACTGTGTGGTCCGGCTTCTAGAGCTGGTGGTGGCAGGGACCCGGAACAACCCCTTGCACTTTGATGAAATGGGGGGAACACCACTGGTGTTCTCTGAGCCGCTGTGCCGGAGCCGCCGGACAGTGCCCACGCTGCAGGAACTGTGCCGCCAGCGCCTACCCGAGGACTGCGGGAGCCTGCCCGCCGCACTGGGGCACAGAGCGAGCCCCTCCAGGGTGCGCTCGGGGGAGCGGGCAGCTTCTCCCCACAGCAGGAGGGGCGACTCGGAGTGGAGCCCTGTCCCCTGCCCCTCTCCAGCACGGGCTGGGAGATGACACCGCGCGTGGGGAGGTGAAATGACATGCCTGTTTTGTGGTGTGCTGGTGGTGCGTACACTGCTCCGGTGAGATTGGACTGCTCACTTGGAGAAGAAGGGGAGGGCAGGGGGAGTGGGACTTGAACTCAGTGACTGTGAGAACTGCCTCCTTGAACGTGAACAGTGTGTGCAACCTCTCCAAGATGCCAGGAGTAAAGCCAAAGCCAAGAGCAGACATCAGTCCTGCTCTTCAGTTGTGACTCATAAGCTTCAGCGCAGGGCAAGCTGCCTGTCTTCCCAGGTCAGCCCTGACTCCTCCTCTGTCCCAAAGTGCCTAAGCTAATTTCTGTTAAAAGTCTGCCCTTCTCAAGGAGCCCAGCCGAGTCCGGTCCGTGAGCAGCGCTGCCAGGTGCTGATGGACACAGCCCCCATGCTGACCACATACCCAGGGAGCCATGTCCAAGCAGAACGTGCTCACCTCCTTGCAGCGGCAGTGCAATTCCCGTCACTTGAGAAGTCAAAGTTTGCCCTGGAATAAAACTGCTGCAGTCATGTACAGCACGTGCAGTTTCACGGGCTTCTGCATGCCTTATTGGAGCAGACTTTTGAGAGTGCAGATGAGTTACCTTATACTAAGGGCATTGTATTCCTCTCCCGAACTCTCAACTGGAGAGCCAGGTCTGCGCCTAGTGGGTGTGCGTGGACAGGAACACAGAGCCCTTTCTTACACTCATCCGGTAGTATGCTGCTGCCCCCTACAGATGGCAAAGGGACATTTGGGGGGTCTGGGTTTTGCCCCCCAAAAGGCAAGACTTTTTGTATAAACCTTTTAAATTTTAATAAAAGTAATTTTTTTTAATACTTATTTTTAAAGGTGATTGAATACACAAAAAAAAATGGTTTCATTCCCTTCCTGCCCTGGAAACACTTAGTGCACTTTTAGTTTAGTGCAGAGATATGGTCATTGGACTGCAGTTGAACAACTGAATTTCTTGTAAGGATCAAAATCAATGCATAAAGGAATGGGCTGAGCTAGGAACAATAAGCCTAATTCATCATTTATAGTGTAATAAGCTAAGGAGTTTTATATGCATAAGACACTTCTTAAACATTTAGAACTGAGATTTTTCAAAAGTATTTCTAGTATCTAAAAAAATTGCTCTGGCAGTTTGAGCGAGACTCTTGTAATTCACAGTTTTACAGCACAGAATACAACCCTGACCAACCACAGCCAATGAGACTGAGAGCAGATGAGATGAATGGAGTGGAGTTCAACAGGGCTGAGAAAAACCTTAGCAAAATGGGTCGCTTCAGTGGTACAAGCAAGTATAATGTCTTTGGGACTGAGAACAGCGCTGGTGAAAGACATTCAGCGTGTTCTGCTGCTGGAAAATGTGATGCACGAGTCAGATGCAACCCCCTTCCTAGGAGAATGCCTCTGCTTTCATTGCCCATCCAAAGCAGCCAGCGCTTCAGAGCTACAAGGTGGGGAGAAAAGAAGATGCGTGCAAAGAGCTGTTTCTGCTCAATTTGGTGGTATTCACTCTCTCAGCTTCAGGTATTCTTAGCTGAGGAGCCAAAGTGTGCGGTTAGAGAAGGGAGAGATAGAGGCTGTGTATGGTTCAGGGCGGGAACTGGACCTAGACACTCAGAATTATTCTCTTGGGGCCTCTGTTGCGCTGCTCACGGGAAGGGGCCCGGCCGGCCTCATGTCTCGGGGCACCTGCTCCTGAACCGAGCTGGTGGCACGCATGTGGGAGCCGAGGCGCTCAGGGAGGGTAAGGGCAACGTGCTCACGCTGCGGCTCCCGCAGCTTTCAGCCTGGCGCAGAAGCACAAGCTGGGATCGTTCAGTATAGCGGGGCCCAGGCCTGGCAGCTGGGGCACAGGTATGGGGCTGCTTGCTGGCAGAGCAGTAGTCTCTGGACAGGACAAAAAGCTTATTCCCAGGGGGTGATTGCACATGTTAGTATAGCTGGGTACATTAAACTTGTCACATTGGAGCCTCTGGACACCTGAATTGGGCTGTGATCCCTGTTTGTGGGCTGCCCTGTCCCCACAGCAATGCAGCATGGAGTGTCTCGGGATCGACCCACCCCAGAAGAAGAGCCACGTGCATCCCCTACTCAGGAACCTCCCTTCCTCAGGTTTAGGAGTATATCTCCAGCTCCTGAAGCAGCCTTCTTCAAACTCCATAACCCGAGGTCTTGGGGTCTTGGCAGGCACCAGGCAGCTATGATCCTGCAAACAGCTGGAGCAAGGTCAGCAGAGGGCCTCCAAGACTCTCAGTGGCAGAGCGCCTGCCCTCTGTGGAGAGATGAGGGGAGCAGGGCTCCTTCAGCCTGGAGTGGAGGAGGCCTCAGGGCAGCCAGCATCAATCAGTCCCACTGTCCCCGAGGAGGCCAGCAGGCAGCCAGGCTCTTTGCAATAGTGCTCAGTAGGAGAACAAGGCGCAACCGTATAGGATGGAAGAAGGTTAGATGGATATAAGGAGACTTTGTTTTCCCCAGGAGGACAGTTCAGCAGTGGGGCAGGCTGCCAGAGAGGTCATGCAGTCTCCCTGCTCGCACGTTTTCAAGCGCAGGATGAGGAAAACTCCGAGCAACTTGGCCAGGCCTTGTTGCTGGCCTTGCTTTGAACAGGAGGTTGGGCTGGAGGTCTGCTGGGGTTCCTCCATGCCTGAAGACCTCTGTGAGCCTGTGTTTGCTTGGAGCAGGCAGTGGGACACGTTGCAGAGGGGTGGCAGGGAGAAGGGGTCGCATGCGTTGCGGAGCCTGCGGCTGGAAAGTCACCCCAGGAAGGGTGGGTTGTGCGCCAGGAGCAGGGTGCCAGACTAACACGTGTTCCCAGGATTGCAGCAAGGCCTGGCAAGTGGTGCAGGAAAGGGGAAAAAATGTTCTTCTTGCCTCCTTTCCAAGCTGAGCTCCCTTCCTGCACGCCGGGGTGCGCACACAGGCTCTCAGCTCCTTCCTCGGTTGGAAGAGGCACCTCGCCCTGTTCCAGGAGAACATTGGGACCCAACCTTCCCTGCCCAGGCACTGCGTCCGTCGTGTCGCTCCCCTTCTCCACTGAGGATGTATCGAGGTGTGTTGGCTGCCTTCCCACGTTCCCTTCAGAACGGGAACAAGGAGGGCTGAGCAGGGGGCAGGAGGGAATGGGCTAATTTCTTCCACGTTTATCACCAAGTGCAGGAATGCTTCTGTTTTATGGCAGTGGTTGTAACTCGCTTCAAACTAGATTGCTCTGACCTGGCTGTGAACCGCTCTTGTTTGGCTGAGTGTGTGCACCGGGGCTGCAAGCCGAGGGCTGCAGGACTGCAACGTTTGTGAGCAGGATCGCGCGTAAGGAAAAAAAATCACAGTAAGGGAGGCATTGGGAGGGGGAACTGTTTGGATTTAATAAAATCTGCTTGGTTTTGTTCCTTCTTTTTTAATTGCCCAGCAAGTGCTTGTCTCTGTCGTGCGAGTAAGTCAATTCCATGCAGGGTTGTAGCGAATCAATTTGAGATCTGTGGATGAAATGCAGTGAGTGACTGCCAAGAATTGTTATATTAGGAAGGTTTAAAAGCGTATTATGGGTGACTCTCAGCATTGCTCTAGAGGAGAGGTCACTTTTCAGATCAGGACTGGTGCAAGCAAAGTACTCCATATTTGAGGAGGAAAAGAATGTTTTGGATGATTTGAATGTGGCAGAATTTACAGAGAATGGTGCTGGTTTCTGGTTGGATTTTGGAAAATAAATTTTTAAAAAACTTTTAAAATGTACTAAATTAAAATGTTCTGGGGAGTGACTTCAAACTAAGGTCTATTGCTGCTATTGGTGAGTGTGAGGCCTTCGCTTCAAACACCCTGACTCTGAACTAGGCCCTCTTCCATATAGGAGCAGGTCCTAGTGGCCTATATCCAAGCATTTCTTTTGGTGGCTCCTAAAGAGGCTTATAAAATAATTACAAACTTCCTGAGAACCTCTTGAGCACCATTCAGGGAACAGGAGAAAATTGTTTGGATTTTTATATGTTATATTATACATTTCTCCAGCTGACTCATTTCACTGTGTCGAGGAAACTTATACAGGCTTGCAGATGTTTTTTTTCAACTGTTCTTCCTAACAGCCAGAGTTGAAAAGTTCAGTCCATACGAGAGAGGTTTCCTCTACCAGGTTGCAAAGAGCTTGTATTTCAGCCCCAACACGGCATAGGCATCCAGCAGGAAACTGCTCTTAATCCGCTCCCCCCAAAGCTGTCCTCTAGCCATGCTCTGGAGACTCACCGGTTAACTTCCCAAAATCCTCTGCTGGAGCTTAGTAAGTTAATGACTTCCATATGCACCCATGTGTGCACACAGGAGGGGCCCCAGAGCTAGCAGCTCTTGTAATAATACATGATTACCCCTGACATAAGGGCCTGTATTCCATTATGGATCTGCCTCAGTGGGCCAGAATTCCCTGAAAAACACAAGTGTGTGAAAATGCATTTCAAAAATTTTGTTAACATTTAGGCATGCTCGCCATTCAGAGCCGAGCTCCTCCTATGCAGGCAAGCCCCACAGCAAAACCTGTGTACACACGGTGGCCGCTCAGCTTTGGGCTCTTACCCTGATGTCCCTCCCAAAATAACTGTTCACATCATTATCCTTTTAATGTTCTAAAAATCTTAATTTATAAGGATACACCGGTGAGTGGAACATGAGGATTTCTCTAACAGAATTACCTTTGCACCATGTTCCTTAGATATTCAGCCTTATTAGAGTTGTTAAATTGCGTGCAAAGTGCTCTCTGCACTCTGCATTTGCCTGGTGCAAAAGCAGGCCAGGACTGTTCAGGACGTCAGTCAAAGGGAAAGCAGGTGCCACCGGGAAAGGGAGACACGGTGGAGCCGCTCTGTGGCTCGTGCTTCCTCCCCGCAGAGCTGTCTGGGTCTCGGCACGCTCCCCGCTGCCCTGTGATCTCAGTTGGGGTTGACAAAGCTGCAGGTTTTGATTCAGGCAAAGCGGAAGACTTCCAAACAGTTCCCGTGTAAGGGCTGGCTCAATAGACTAGGACTCTCCAGCCGGGAAAAGAGACGACTGAGATCTTTCTGACAGAGGTCTACAAAGTCCAACTGGCACGGAGTAGGTGACTGACTGACTGAGTCTGTTTTTACACAAGAACAAGGATGAAATACTCAAGGATGAAAATGCTGGCTGAACATGAGCCATCAGAGTGCCCAGGTGGCCAAGACGGCCAACGGCCTCCTGGCTGGTATCAGAAACAGCGCAGCCAGCAGGACCAGGGAAGTGATTGTGCCTCTGTACTTGGTGCTGGTGAGGCTGCACCTCGAACACTGGGTTCAGTTTTGGGTCCCTCACTACGAGAAAGACATGGAGGTGCTGGAGCATGTCCAAAGAAGGGCAATGAAGCTGCTGAAGGGGCTGGAGCACAGACCTTAGAAGTAGTGGCTGAGGGTGCTAGGGTTATTCAATCTGGATAAGAGGAGGCTCGGGGTGACATTATCACTCTTTGTAGCTACCTGAAGCGAGGTTGTAGTGAGGCAGGGGTCGATCTCTTCTCCAGGATAACTAGCGATAGGACAAGAAGAAATGACCTGAAGTTGTGCCAGAGAGGTTCAGGTCAGATATGAGAAAAAAATTCTACAAAGAAAGGGTGGTGAAGCATTGGAACAGGCTGCCCAGGGATGTGATAGAGTCACTGTTCCTGGCAGTGTTCAAGAAATGTATAGATGAGACGCTGAGGGACATGGCTTACATGTGAAGGGCTTACAGTAGGACTTGATGATCTTGAAGGTCTTTTCCAGCCATGATTCTACAAGTGCCAGACCCAAAACAAACAAAAGGAGATATTTCTTCACATAATGTATAGCTAAGCTATTTCTATGCCTGAATGGCATGAAGGGTAGAACAGGCAAATTTATTCCGCTTTTCAGCAGAAGCTACTTGTGCTGAACTCCACTTGTGCCCATACGGCGTGGCCTTGAGAGAACCGGGCTGGCTACACATTGTAGTGAGGTTGTGAAGCCCAGGTAATGTGTGCGCCTGCGTGCACCAGGGCTGCTTTGATTCCAGCCTCTGCAGTGGCAGGGTAGTCCGTGACTGCTTCCTCTCAGCTTTTATGAGCACAAAAATAGGGAGATCAGTCTGATTCCTGGATTCAAGCACTAGCACAGGCTGAGGAGGAATACATCATCATCCAGAAGGAGTGAAGGAGTCTGACTTCTCAACTGACGCCATGTGCTGAGGCCAGCATCCACCCGAGGTGACAGCTGAAATGGCACTTCTCAGCTGTGTCAGTCACATGGGTATGGGGTCGAGTCCCCCTTCACCTCGGAAGGGACCTGCACAACTTCAAAAAAGCTGAGAAAAAGGGAAATACCACACATCAGAGGCAGCCTCCTAGGTCTGCATTTCTTTCATCCGACCCAGAGCAAATGACTTCAGGTGTTCTCTTTTAAAGGAGGATTTGTGGGGCTCCTGCACTACCTGGCTTTCCAAGATACCAATTTGATTCTCTAGATCTTTGAGCTGTTCCCTGATGCCCTTGGAATTGGTGACCAGGCTGTTGTTCCTGTTGAAATAACAGTTGGTGGGAATAGGCCCATCCTTTTGTTAGGCTGATGTGAGCAAATGTGGGTTTTCCACAATAAACCTAATCAAAATAAACCATGCTCCCACTGGTGTGAGCAACAAATCATGCTGGGGGAACTGCTGGCGTTCGGCATGATTAGCCCAAGCAGAGATGCCTTTGAGCTCATAAACAATAGCCTAAAGGACTGGAGAGGATCACAAACAAAGCACTTACAGACAAGATAGCAGTTTCCAAAAGTGACTTGAGAGCTTATGTCCATTGGGGGTTTGACTTTCAGAAATGAAACAGAAGTAAACAAAGATGGCTCCAAAGGCGCTAAGTGAATGAAAGCACAGAAATCGAGTATAGTATTTCTAAAAGGAAAAAGGAGGTTGGGGAAAAACTTAAGGCAGAACTAGCAGTTGTCTTTTAGCTCTTTCAGGAAAATGTACCCACAGCCTTGAGCAGGCTCTGGAAATCCCACCTCTCCATGCCGGAGGCGGGGTGGCAGCGGGAAGGGGAGCAGGCAGACTGTGCTCTGGTTGTCCTCCAGGTTATCAAGTCCTCACTCCAGTGTTCATTAAGTTTTATGGGGATTCAATCTGAAAGGACTCTTCTCTGAGCTATAAGTTAGTGACAGCTTGCTGTACATTTCAGACTGAAAATAAGGTTTTTTTTTTTTTATATCATGCTTTTATTAATTGAAAAAAATCCCATTTGTATAATATCGTTTTTAAACATAGAGTGAAATAGAATTGTGTCTGTTTTCTCCTGGCCGTGGCACAGTGAGGTAGCAAGTGCTCAGCTTTGCACCCAGGAGTTTATCTGACTTTGGGGAAGTTTCTCACCCATTTAAATGCCATGATGGAAAGGAGCTGTACTTGAAGCTGGCCTGTGATACTGCACCTGAGCTGCCATTGCAAGTAACTCCTTTTTTCCCTGGGGCTTCTCTGAAGCGCTTTCCATGGATGGGGGCTCTGGGAAAGGAGAGGTAGAGAACAGGATCCAGGATCTCTTCCTGCTTTCACAGGCTGCAGGGAATAGGCCATATAGAACTGCAGCTCTCATGTATGTGCTGAAATGCCACAAAATAAGCCATGCAAACAAACCATTCATATGTTATCCAGATGGAGCTGTTCAAATCCAGTAATAACAGCAAAGTGCTCCTAAACTCTGTGGAGAGAGAAATTACAGAGGCATCAGGTATAATTATAGTGCCTTGTTATTATCATTCTCATCATTCCTTGTAACAAAGCTTTTCAATAGGATGAAAAACTTCTTGCTGGACAACATAGTGTGTTTACTGGTGTTCTCTCATTTCTCCTTTCAAGACTGTTCATGTCAATCTGTGTAAGCGGTGTTAGCAAATACTGTAATGATATTGGACTGCATCATCTTTCAGATGATATCGTCTTTAGCATCTCTAAGCTAAAGATGCTTAGGCATGGGCCTTGACTACAGCAAAGTCTTCTCCTGAAATTTCTCACTGTTGCTACCACTAGTGAGGACACCAGCAAAATACATGGCTGCTGCTCTCATCTTTACGTTGAAACTTGATTAAGCAACACCCTTAAAATATTAGTGGTTGCTAGTGACTTGCCTATCCATGTACTGCTCCATAACTGGAGCAATAAAGATGGAATCAGCAAATATTCTCTAGTGGTGCTCTCCACCCTCTCTGAACACCATGGAAGCTTGTAAGAAAAAGCACAAGATTATCAAAATCATATCCTGGTGGAATGTGTTTGGAAACAACACATGCAAAGCACAAAGCTTTGCAGTTTGCTTTTGTGGGAGGGGACCACAAAGCGAAGGAAAAAAAGGTCTTCCAAGTTATTTCAGCTCCTGGGTCATTGCAGATCCATGAGAGTACTGGCTTTGGAGGAGGCTGAGTGTGGTGGAGCAGTGCTCACCGTGGAGGCTGTGCTGGAGCAGTGCTCACCTTGATGGTTCAGTGCAGCCCAGCAGTCTTTCTGTAAGAGCATGGACTTCCCAGGAGGGGATTTCTCACAGGAGGAAAGTCCCAGACCGCTCTTCCACTCTACGGCTCCCCAGCCGAGGCCTCTAAGCAACTCTTCTGGGGGAAGCTACCAGTGAGTGTGGGGATGATAAAAACACTGGTAGTACTTTTCTCCTTCTTAATCTGCAGCACTCCCTGCATTTCCATCACCAACCCACCACAGTTCAGCAAAACGCTGTGCCTAGCTCTGTTTGGAGCAGCGTACAAGCCTGTGTGAGGGATCATGATGCACCAGAGCCTCTTTTGCAGGCTCCACAGCCCCATAAAGCTGCGCTCTGCTCCCCAGGAGCTCCCAGGCAAACCGGGTGGTGTGGGCCATGTGGCAAGAGCAGATGCTGTAGGCTTTCAGGGGTCAGAT
Organism: Crypturellus undulatus; assembly: GCA_013389825.1. Lineage (NCBI taxonomy): Eukaryota > Metazoa > Chordata > Aves > Tinamiformes > Tinamidae > Crypturellus > Crypturellus undulatus. The sequence continues at coordinate 170,068 of VWPW01032739.1, read as the reverse complement.
TCACTCCTCAAGGTGGGAGGGAGGAAAGGGGGGTGGGTGGTTTGCTCAGATGGGTCTTTCTCTTTTCTCCTCTCTCCTCTGCCCCTCTCCCCTCCTCCCTGCACACCTCAATAGAGAGCCTTCCTCTTAACTCAATGAAAGTAGGGCAGAGTCTAACCACATTTCAAGCTGTCTGCATTTTTGGATTCTGAGTAATTGTGATCTCTATCTGTTCCTAGAAAAGATTTGAACAGCTTATAAACCACAGATAATAAAGACAACTGTAGTGGGGTGCAGAAGGATCTCCCCAGCGGGTGAAGAACAATGTGGGGCAGAAGCTGGAGGTCCAGCTGCAGCACAGGGGTCTCTGTATGGCTACCAGGGCTAAGGGGCACCAGCCAGGGGGGCTGCCTTAAGGAACCAAGCCACACAAAATGCCAGTAGCTGCTGTGTGCAAAATGCGTGTGTGCGCACACATACATAGATATTACATACATACGTGTGTGTGTGTATATATATATATATATATACATACAAAAAGAGCAAGTGTGAGTGCCCTATGGAGCTACAGGCCAGGGAATAGGGGTTTGACCCCACCTCAGTATTTTCATAGTCCCATCTCCAGGCACTTGTTCTCACTGCATTATTTCTCTGTGCAGGCAGGACACGCTTCCTCTCGCACTCTAGGGATTTTTGCATTTCCTATTTCTACATCTAACGTGGATCTACATCTAACACGGCACAGTTCTTAAAGCTGGTGACACCTATTTCACTGGAAGGGTTTGAATGCACTCTGGCCCTGACCTCAACCCCTAGGCCCACTGAGGGCTTCAGCAAATCCCTCCCAGGCCTCCCCTCTGCCCCTGAACAGCTTCAGCTGCTTGTGGTCCTGCCCACGTTGGCTGCTCCCGCCAGCGCTCTGCCCTTTTACTCCTCCGCTGGACTGTGAGCACAGGATGCGCACAGCCTCCTGTGTGCACCTGCACCGCCAGCTAGGGAAAGGCTTTGTCAGTGGTGCTATTTTTCTGTTTTCAAGCTGTAGTCTCGTTGTTATTCTCTAATTGCAGGCAGAAATCTTGACCAAAAAAAAAATCACAATTCGGTGATGATCCTCTTGCATCAGGCCAGAACTACACATCTTTGTCCTATAGGCCTGTCAGCAAGGAATATAGATGAGGGGTGGGAAATTGGAGTGCAGGGAAGAGAGAATGAAACACATGTCTATGCTGGCAAAAATCCTAGCAAAGAGACTATTCCTCCAACAAAGTGCTTTAGCCAGGATGGTTTACTTAGCCTTTGTCAGCCAGAATAGGGTCTGGTGACTAAACACAGTTTTTCTACCCTAGGAGCATTTGCTGGAACAGCTGTATCGGCCTGTATATTCTCCACAGTTCACAGTGAAAGCGAAGTTGGGAATTTAATAGAAAAATAAGCAAAGAATATGGCAAAAAAGCCATATTCAGTTACCAGTGAGATACTTAGCTACTTAATCCCTCTAGCTTTCCTCCCTGGGGCCAACAGAGGCCCAACGTATGTGAGGAAAGCAGTGATGCTCTGACGTGTGTGAGCAGCTGCTTATGCTTTCAGTGGGGGCCACACTGTTCCAGAGGCTGCTACTGTGGGGCTGCACATCATGCCCAACCTGCACCCTTAGCTGGAAAGTTACCATAGGTTGTAAGGCCAAAGATAAGACCAAAAGAAGAAAGAGCAGGGAAGATATTGAGAGAAAGAAACAGAGAAAAGCGAGGGGAGGAGCTGCGGGGGTCCATGTGGCAGAGGCAGGGGAGCGAAAGAGCCCCGTCCCTGTGAGGTACCTGCAGGGAATTAGAGACTGCACCTTACCAGGGAGGTGGTGGTGCGGGAGCAGCACCTGGCATGGCCTTCTGGCTCAGAGGGGACTTACCGAGGCCAAGGCAGCTTTGCTGGGTAGACGAGGCCAGAAGGGCCATCTGGTGAGGCTGTGGGTTGGCAGGAATGGGCTGCGCGGCTCGCTCACAACCTCTGTTATCTTGTTCAACATAATCCTCTCCCTGTCTGCCTTGCGCGGGATGCAGTCCCCTGCCAAACCGCCCTGCCCTGCACCCCCTCTCTCTCTGAAGAGATGCTCCTCAGCCAGTCACTCAGTGACAGGTTTCCAGAGAATGATTTAAACCCCTGAAGATAAGGTTGTGTGTGCAGAGGAATTCATGTATTACACACCAAGGCTGTGGGCTCTCAAAAGCGTGCCCTTCTCCAACCCCAGCTTTGAGGTGCCAACCTCTCGCGGATGATGTGGGAAAGCTTGCACGGGCCCAGCCAGGCACCTCAGCACAGTGACACATCCCATGGCCGTGGCAGTGCTGCAGAGATGAGTTGTGCTCTCATACTGCCGCGGAGGCTGTCGAGGCGCTGTGCACGGCTGTGCTGAGCGGGCCCTGCAGCTCCGGGTGCCACAGCGCAGTGAGACTGGGCGCGCACTGATTTGAGCCTGCCTCCATCGCAGCCGCTGTGCTGGGCTACAGGCAACCACTGGGACCACGGCCTGCTGAGGCAGGCAAGCACTGCGCTACTGATTAATGCTGGTAATTCTGAGCAGGGCTCTACACAATATGCGCCCAGGCTTCACCTGTAGTGGAAAGTACATAAAACGCTTTCCCAGGAAAAATCAGTGTACAGATCATTTCTATTTTCCCGCCTTCTGCACCTAGAGAAGGGCCGGAGCCCACACTCTGTGCTAGAAGGCCTCTGCAAGCTGAGAAATACCATTCATAGTAAAACTTCGCTCCTTACCAGCCCTGGCAAGAGTTTCCAGAGTGCCCTCAGAGTGGGCGGACCGCTTCTGAGAGGCAGGCCCTGGCAAAGCGTGCCAGGACGCTCAGAGCTAACGCGGCCCCCCGCTCCCCACGCTTCGCCCCCTGTCTGGAGGTTGCTGCACCCGTAGACTCAGCAGAAGTGACTCAGCTGCTGAGCTCCCACTCTGCTCTATGAGCTTGCACTGCTGCCTGGGGTGGCTTTGAAATGCTGCTGAGAACGGTGCAGCCCAAGATGGGTTGTACGTGTGGGGGGGATTACAAGTTCATGCTGCAGGGCCAGTCGCCTCTGGCAGCAGAGCGAGGGTGAGAAGGCAGGGAGGCAGCTAGGAGCGGCGATGTCTTCGTACCACTGCGGGGCTCTTTGCTGGGGCACGTCGGTCGCAGCCGGCAGCGAGGTTTATTTTCCTCTTGCATATCCCAACTTCAGCCTACTCTCACCTAACAGGCGGGCCACTACTGCAATATCTACAGCTTGCTGAGTAAATGTTGTTCTTCGTGTTGTTGATTACAGCTAATTAGCATTAATTTTGCTTTAAATGGATTCTAGTCGTGCTCATTTTCTCTGGGGTTACAGTTCTGGTGCAGAAAACAGAGCTTTGAATGTGAAATACGGAGGCCTCCTCCAGCGATATGAGGTACCAGAAGGGGTCAAAGAGCACTGATGGGCGGTGATGGAGCACGTGGAGGAAAGGGAGAGGAGTCACAGTGGAGTTTCCTTGGTTTCTGTGGGTATATTTTGCTTGTTTTTCACTTCTCTTTCACTGTCTGTGGTATTCCCAGCCCCAAGTGCTCAAAGATCATGAGACAAGCTTACAGTCTGCGAATTAGGAAAAATAAATAAGTAAATCAGGTTATTTCTCTTCTGGTCGCTGCATGTTTACATATGCGCTGAACAAACATGCAGTCTGTTCTTTGTGATCATGAAAGCTTTGAGTACGCTTTTCATTCCCTTGTTTATTTATTTATTTATTTAACTGCTGAATGAAAGCTGAGATATCCACGTGCCACTGTGTCCCTAGGAGGATCCTTCAAACCCGCTCACCGGCGCTGCGCGGGGCCGGGAGCCAGGTGCCGGCGGTTCCGGGGAGGATGAGCGAACACCTGCCAGGCGCGGGTACTTCGTGCGCCGAGCACTTGCGGGAGGCAAGGCCAGGCGCAAGATTGCTCTTCCCAAGAATAACTCCCTCGGGCTTTCTGAGAACACGGGCGAGACAGATGGATGATCGCAGCCTTCCCCTCAGCTCCGGCGCTCTGTGCGGCCGCGGGGACGCAGCGGCCACTGGCCGCTGCCTCCCACCGCCCCACGGCCGGCGGGGGAGCCCCGGCACCGACGGGCGATGGCGGCGGGAAAGAGGCGCGCGCGCGGCCGGGGCTGCGGCGCCATCTTGTGGCTGAGGGCGCGAGCGGGCGTCAGGCGGGTAACGGCCCCGCGACCGGCGTCGTGGGCGCCCCTGCCCCGGGGGGCCTCGGGTGGCCCCTCCGCCCTCGCTGGAGGCAGCATCCCCGTTCCTCCTGCTCCTCCTACCGCTCAGCCCCGCTGTTGGTGGACTGAGGTTCAGGACACCAGTGAGGGTCTGCCGTGGTACTGGTGCTGCCTGAACAGCACTACCAGGTGCAGGGCATTTGCTCAGGTTTCATTTAACTGTCCCGCACATCCTTTCCTCTTGGAAGCTCTCCCACGCTAGCTTGCGAAACAAGATCGAGCATGGCCCGCTTCACGGTGCCGTCAGCAAGGTAAGGCAGCCACCCAAAAGCCTCTCTGCAGTGTGCGAGGATCCCAGGCTCCAACCTTTGCTCTGCCTAATAACAAGGCAGCCTGCATAGCTGGAGGTTCATTCTGCATGGCGCAGGACGTGCTGGGGGGAGTGTGGTGCCTGACCTCGCCATAGGCAGCTCTTCACCTTCCACCAGTTGGACTAGATCTCCAGAGGTCCCTTCCAATCTTAACCATTCTGTGATTCTTGTGGTGTGCTGAGTAGGGGAAAGGCAATACCTGACTCCACCACTTCAGTGAAGAGTGCTCAACTGGAGGAAGCCAACAGGAGCATGCGTGTAAGACTAGTAAACGTATGAACAGTGCTTAGCTGGACACTGGTGCTCTGTACAGTGACTTCCTGCATTTTAAGGATGAAGGCTATAGCATGAGAGGAAGGCATTTTCCTTTTGCCTTCCTCTCACGTCCTCCCCATGTTTCTCACAACCATCTGGGCTCTGGGGCTGAGCCAGGTGAAAATTTTCCTTCAAGATATAAGCCCGAGGAGTCAAAGAAGTCCTTAGGGACATAACCCAGCTCCCTGCCTGGCTGTGAAGGGTTGCTGGAGGGGAATGCCTTGAGGCTGAAGCGCAGGCACCGAGCGTGAGCCCCTGCGAGTGCACCAGGCATGTGATGATAATTTAATCCCCAAGACTTTTCCCAGGAGATGAACAGAAAAAGAGCAGAAGCAGGGTGGTTTCTGAGGCAGGCTTATTTTGTTGGTGAAAGGGAATTTAAAAGTGCCTCCTCCCTTCCCTACAGCAGTGTCAACACCTTTCTTCCCCTGGTTTCCCTTCTAGTTGCTGATTGTTTTCTTCCCTAGAGCAGCTCAACAGGTAGAAATGCAGAGAGGGCATTGGCAGTTTTCACCTCAACAACATCCAGCCCTGCTGAGAGCCACTCGACACAGAACGGTGGTAAAAATGCTGGCAGAAGCCCTGCTTGTACAGGCTCTCCTATTGCTCTTACCACCAGCCAGAGGGAAATTGTAAGCCACAGAGACAGGGGTTAGAGGAGTCAAAGAGATTGTGAATCCTCAGAGGCGCATGTGTTGCCGCTGGCTGGTTTTCCAGTGACTGGGGATTGAGACGGTTTCTGACAAGGCAGCAAATCCAGAGCTGCTGTGCTGGGGAGTGCTCTGAAATGCTCTCAGGCAAGCTCTGCAGTCAGGCATGTTGAGCTGCTGCAGCTCTTCTCTGCGCCAAGCAGTGTTTCTCTTTTGGATGGTTGTAGCGTTAAACGCTTTGGCAGTAAAGAGGCTTTGTTGTGGTCTCTGCAGCATCGCTGTTGCCTTGGCTAGCAGCACTCTTTTTGTCTGGATAAATACTTTCCCTGGAGTTGGCTGTGGGGGCATGTGTGGGCACGTGCGTGCGTGTGCATTTGCTTGTGGGGGTGCATTGCACACAGCTGTGAGCAGGCAATTCTGGTAGGTTCAGCACTTGCACAAACTTGTTGTTCTTGAGTGCCAGAACCATGTGCTTTTCCTCACGATTGGGAATGCTGGCCACTATCACAGGCTTTTAATAGAGCTTGAGTGAAATAAATGGACGCCCTCCAGCTACAGGCAGAAACTGTTGCTAGCACCTGGCCCAGTGCTATATTTAGTCTCAGGAAGTGCTCAACGTTTGCTATTTCAGAGGAAGGACCCAGCCGTGCAGATCCTGGCCAGTGTGTGCTGTGCCTGAGGCACAGCTGGGCGAGCCGTTTCCTCCACATTGTTCTGCAGGGACCTGCTCACACACAGGACTGTACCCTGTCTGTATGGCTGAAGGTCATAAAACAGCCTCTCCTTAGCAGCTTTGTAATTTATACCCTTTGGCACATGCACCTTAGTTAAGTTCCACCAAAGTTTCAGGGAGAGACAGTCCAGCCCCACTATAGGCTGGTTACCGGAGTCCACTGTTTTTTACCCATCTTCCTCCCATTTATGTCTTTAAGGTTAAATCTTTCTCTAAAATTCCCAAACCAAATTGAATTAGAATTTAACATTAAAAGATTCATGTGCTTTCTGGGCTCTGAGGAACAGAATGTCAGCCTGTCTTGCAGTTAATAGCTGCTGGGTAGTCATTTCAAAGCCATTTCTTTTTAGCAGGTTCTACCATAGCAAATTCCAGCAGAGAATGTATTTCTGGCCTGGTGTGTGTCTAATCCCACAGCTGAGTCTTATGTGTGATCTCTTTTGAAATGCTAGATCTATATATATATATATATATATATATATATTTTTTTTTTTTTAATTCCAGGCAGTGGTATTTCTAGGCCTTGGCATTTAGAATGGCAATGGGTTTGTTTATAGGAAGAAGAGGGAAAGGACGGAAGGAGGATGTTGACCTAACAGCCCTACAAACCTACTGCACTTAATCCACTTATCGCTCTGAATTCCTGAAGCAAATAAATGCTGATAACAGTTAAAACACATCACTGACAGGAGCGGCGCTAGAAATACATTAGTGCTGGAAATGGCAGAGCCACACACTGCCCTGGGGAGCGTGTGCTATCAGAGCTTAGGGAGCCCTCGCTGTCCAGCAGTTCTTCTGTGGGAGGATACAACCCCCTGCCTCTTTCCTCTCCCTCCCCCAGCTGCCTTGAGATGCGGTTCAGGCCTAAGAAATGCTGCCGAGCATCATTGTGACCCTGCCAACCCCCCAGAGCCACAGCTACCTGAGCTGTGCCTGCAGATCTGAAATACCAAGTGGGCCCCAAGTGTCTTGTTACCGCTCTTGATTGTCCTTACTGCTCTGCCTTAAGACTGGCAAGGAGCCGTTTCCAGCTGAGACCAGGCCCCTGCAGTTCACATCAGCATATCTTTGGGAGAGAAGCCTGTTCGGGCTAATCTGAGCTAAATCTTCCCTGGAGGAGAGCAGCTGCTGCAGCAGCCCCACAAGGCTGCATGAAGCCACTTGCTCCTCTCTCCATCTGCCAGGACTCTCAGCAAGGTACTGGAGCCATCTCTGGGCCCTGGGGACACAGTGGCCACAGCTGGGCTCTACCCGCCCCTGCGCCAGAGACCTCTTCCTCCTGGGGACCAGGCCTAAGCTGCACAGCAAGAAAAATGCTGTATGCCAAAAGCTGCTTGGTTGCAAACCTCACTCATGTAAGCACTCTGGAGTGATAAAACAACAAAGTGGAGGCAGTGATTTTGACTACAGTTTACAGCTTCTCCTGCTTTCTTAGGCCTTCCCCAGCATACCCTGCACAACAGCATGGGCAGACAGCCATCTCCGATCAGGCTCCACAGCCAACACGCAGGGTGAGCAGGCACCCTCAGCACTGCAGTGATGTGCCTTCGTGTGGACATTGGGTTTGGCTCACAAGAAGTGTGAAAGGAGGAAGCTGTCTGGAGAGAAGTGAAGACCTCTCCGACATCAGGGTGTTTTTTCAGAATCAGACACTGCTCAGCAGTTGCATTGCAGATGCATTAGCTAAAAACAAGCTTTCGTTGAAATCAAAAACTCTTCATGACTATAAGCAGTAGGATCATCCTGCAAAGGGAGGGGTTTTTTCTTCTTAGATGTCCCTACAATAGACCTCAGCTTACAGCTTGCTGGCAGCGCAAAGCTGGTTGGCAGCCAGCATGGCATGAAGCCGAAACATCACAGCTGTTATGGGCAAATTCCCTGTGTGGATGTTCTCAGTCCTGGAATACGAGCACCTTTTTCCAAAGTGATCCAGAGGAGGAGTTGGCTGCGGAGGGAAGGTTTTTGCTGTAAGTGGTCCAGTAGAACCGTCCCTCTGTATGACAGGTCCTTGTTCTCCATTTTGAAGGCAAAACAGATGATCCTGCTTTTGAGTATTTGCATAAAGAGATAGTGTGATGGTGCCATGAACCCACACCTACAGTACTGCCCAGTAGCTTCCACACGTAAACAAACCACTCAATTAAGATAGTTTGAATTAAGGTGTTTTTACTCCAATATTTAGATGGATCCAGTGACGTAATCAGGAATTGCTGTCCCATAACAACTAGGAAGACAAATCTGGGCATTATTACATTAAAAATTCCCAATATGCCAGTTTTAAGCTTGCGTGCTGTCCGATGTCAGTGGGATCAGTCACTGCCTTTGACCATGTTCACCTCAAATGGCCTCATGAGTGAACTCCATCAGTCAAAGCACTTTTCTTTCCCTCCACGTGTGCCATCCTGGAGGTTTGCAGTCACTGTGCAAGGCTTTAAGCGCATGTGATATTTTCTGGTCACTGGAAGACAAAGCTCAGTGTGCTGAGGAGCTCACAGCCTCATCTTTGGCCACCCGCTGGTAGGTGTAACACCGTCTAACAGCACAGAGAAATGAACCACCATGCAGGGAGGAGTCTAACAGAAAAGCAGAAGAGGCCGCATCTGCCAGGAACAGCTTGCCAAAAGCAGTGTGTGTCCATTCCGCCTGGCCCTTTACAAACAGGAGGGGATCAAACAGCTTCGCAGTTGTGGAAATACCTGACACAAAACCCTATCTTTTTTTTTTTCTTTTTTTTTTTCCCTTTTGGATCTTCGTATCTGGTCGTTTTCTTACAGCCTTTGACCCTATCATGGCCTCTAATCTAAAAGTCATCTTCCTGTTTCTTTGGTCGCTTCGGTATGGAGGTAAAAAAGCATTTTTTATTCCTTTTGTTTACTCTCACATTTGTTCATATTAGAGCATTTCCAGCTGCTATCTTTTGCTAATTTCCAGAGAACCCCTCCAGGAATTTGCACACTGCTGCTATTTCTGTCTTTTAAGCATTTCAAAGCTTATAAAGAGAATCCTCAGAAAAGGGGGAACATGGGAGAAGGGTTATATAACCTAAGTGAAATGTTTTGGCTGTTTCCCTGGCACTTTCTTTCCAGGCTCCTGGGACACTGTAAGAAGATGGATCTCCCCCCTGCTTTCTTACTTCAGTGCTTTGCAATGCCTAATATATATATATATATAAAAGCTATAGCTATATTCATATATTCATGTATGTGCTGCTGGGTGGAGATGAGAAAGAGAAGGATAAATGATCAGATTGGAGAAAATAAGATCCAAAAGAGACAACCTGGGTTATAAAACCAACAGTGCTCGCAGGACTCTCTGTTACTTTCTTTTCATAATATGGTCCCCAGTCTGCACGGGACTGCACTCGCAGTGAACATCCTTGTCTCTTACGACTGGGTTGTGTGCCCATTGCTTTGCTAGCTCTACTGATATAACCTGGACTGTCACTTGCTCTCAGGCTGCTGTCCCTGGCTGTGCCATCTGTAGGGGGTTTGGTTAACTGATGTTACTTTCCTGAGTCCTTTCTGGACAGTGATCATGGCTTCCCTCTGTTGTTCCACCATTTTCAAAGACGGCTTTGGATAGACTGCTTTTTTAGTTGCTCTCTAGGTGGTGTTAGGCCAGCTGCTAAATACATAGATCCAAAAGCTGAGTAGTGTTGAACACCGATTTGGATGTAACACTTGTACCTCAGGCTCCTCTCTATTCAGTGACACGCACACTCTTAGCAGCCTTTTTCCTTTTAGTAAACAAAATAGAGAGTGAATTATGAGGTTCCCTTCTACGCTTCTTCATCCTCTCTTGTACCTGCCTACATCGCTGTCTGCTGAGTTGCAGGGATAGATTCACTTTCAGCACAACCATGTAAGCAAAGGCACCCGCAGTGCATGACTGTCTCTCTCTCTGCTTGAGGTAGTCACACGTAGGTACTTAAAATCTGTGGCCCTCTGCAGATTGTTCCTGTGTGTGGCCTTTGGTCTTTCACTTTGCTGCCCATTTAGAGCAGCAAAAGTTTGGAGTGGTTAAGCTGTATCCTATTGTCAGAGTCCCAATGCTGGCCCCCACGCAGAATATGCAATTTCCTTCCTCCCACTTCAGAAATACACAGCTTCACTGACCCTGTGGCTTGCATGCCAGACTTTCACTTGCCCAAAGAGACCACTCGTGTATGCATACACACCCAAGCAGCAGCCCATATTACAGAAATGGTCCAGCTAGTGTTTGTCTTGGAAAATCACTTTCCAGTCTTGCCAGCTGTAAATGCAGTCACACACTGCAAAATCTGTCCGCTTCCTGCTTCCCTTCTTGTCTTTCTGCACACTGGTATTGTACATAGGAGCTCACAGGGGAAAAGGGGAAGCCTGTGATTGCAACAGAGGAGCTCAGATCACACTGTGATTACCTAAGAGATGTGACAGATCATGCAGGGCATGTGCTCTGCATCACTCATTCTCTGACAAGGGCCAACGCCACATGCTACAGCGTGGGTGCAGGTTCTGGAGCATATGTTTATATTTACTGTGTGATTTCTACTGGTAGCTTTGGGGCAATAAAAATTTTATCTGACTTACAGTGATGTCAGGTGGCTCCTAACAATTATCACCCTTGCAGGGGGACAGGTCAGTGTGCAGCAGAGACCTCCAATCCAGGTTGCGCTGCTCAGGGAAACAATATCCATCCCCTGCGAGGTGACCTTCCCTTACATCATGAAATACACCAAATTTTCAATCTTCTATTACTGGATTAACTCAGTGGGCAAGAAAACATTCATCGATAAAAAGCTATTAGACATACCCATCCCTCCTGGAGAAGAAAATAAGACCACTACCCGATCTTACAGTCACAAAACCATGCCACTTGAAAACACCTCTTTTACTGGCACGTATTACTGTGAGGTCAAATGGAATGACATCGTGAAAACAGGAGCAGGAGTATTTGTCCTTGCTACAGGTAAGTGGAAAAAAAAAAAGAGAAAGGAAGAATGAATGGTTAAAATTCAACTGCATCTTGCTGTAAAAAGATCATGTTTGCTCTTCTTTTCCTCTACCCAAACAAGCCATTAAGTCAGCAGGGAGCAATAATAGTGTCTGATGCCTAATGCCATCAGAGATCACGCACTTTACACTGAGTCCCTGTGCCACAATTCCCTCTTCACACATGGGGGTATAAAGGTGCAGTCATTCATATCTGCCCTGAAGCAGCCTGTTGGGAACACCAGGCTAAAAAACAGGATCTAAGCAAGGACCCTGGTCCCAGGTTCATAGGGTGCTTTTAGTGGCAACGTCCTGGCAGACCACAGTGTGGTCTAGGCTTCTTAGAAAGGGTGAATGTGAAGAGCTGTGACCAAAGAGCTTTGCCACTGGTTAGTGGGTGCTGGCAGTGCTCACCTGGCTAGGTTGTGTGGCCTCTTTACTCTCCACCATCTGTTTTTGCCCCCTATCACTAAAGACCCTTTGCCAGGCTCTCACTACCACCTTTTTTGGCTCCCATATTCACCTCCCTTTAAACTGACACATAGAGTGTAGCTGCAAAAAAAAAAAACAAAAAAAAAAACTAAATAAAGTGTAGCTGCTAATACCGTGTCTCCTTTGTGTGATTCTCCATCTGCTCCCTTCTCTCTAGTTCAGTCAGACTCTGTTTCTGTTTTGAAGTATGTGTGCATTTGTGGTCACCTCCTCTTCACTGGTTCTGTATTTTATCTCATGACTTCTAGACAGAATTAAAAATGCAACTTACTTCCACTTATGCTGTGAATGTTTTGCCTTTTTTTTTTTTTTTCCCCCCCACAGATGCAGGTTACATACATACCTCTTACAGGTGGGAAATTCTCCTTACACTTACCACTATCTTTGCTGCACTGAGCATCACTGGAACAGGTCTGCTACTGTGGAAAAGAAAGGCAAGTTACTACCAAATGAAAGGCAATATCTCACATGACCTGTTCTAGGAATTTATTTCACTTACTTCTAACTTGTCCAAACTGGAACTCCCCATGCTGAAATTTTCCATGCTGGGTGCCTCCTTCAGATTTATTTTCTTTTTTTTTAAGTTAAGTCTTTCAGAGAAAAAAAAAGATTACAGAAAGACAAAAGAAGACATTGATTTACCCATTTCCATGGAGGCTGCGTTTCCTCGCAGTGCCAGCCTGGCGGGCAGTGTCCTGCCCCGCAACTGTCCCAATCTGTTGCAGCGCTGGTAGAGATAAGGGAAGGACGGGATTTTCCCTGTATCTAATCCTCTTTCAAGATGGAAGTTACTCTAGTAAGTAAATGAACCTGATATCTTTTAGAACCGAACTTGGAGTTTTGTTTTATAGGTATCATATCCCCACTGCTTATTCTTTCAAGCTGCTCTCTGCCACCACAGCAACAACTCCCCTGCTGGTATTTTTATGTGGAGGCCACGTGTGTAGGGTAGTGCCCTGACTGCAGAAGCGAGGCACCTCACTGTGCTTGTTGTCAAGCATCACGATACTGCAAACCAAACTGCAGAAGTTGGCAGCCTTGCTGAGCTGCTCCTCGCCAGACACTTCTCACCTTGCAGGCAGTTACATGGAGGGGGAAGGAGCACAGGCAGCAAAGTGACTTGGTTGGAAACAAGCCCCCGTCTCTGCTTGCCTAGGGAGCATCTCCATGGGGATGAGGAGAGAGGCTCTGTCACGACTTGCTGACTGACATTGCTAGGTTTTGAGGTGTACCAGCAAGTCTCAGACCACCGGGCTGTCTTTGGGGCCTGGAGAGTCAATGCAGTCATTACATTTGCCCTCCTGCAGAACAGAGCACATATTTCTCACCACAGCTTGCTCAGACCTGCTGATTTTAAAATGTTTATCTTTAAGAGAAGTTATTTAGCATCCTCCTTAGTTACTAATGGACTGGAAAGCAGTTTGTCGTTTTCATGTGATGTGAATATAATCATCCCACTTCTTTCTGAATTAGAACAAAGATGCTTAGTACAGCCTTCTGCCTTGCCTGCCTGTTCTGCTTGCAGAGCAGGGCTCATCCTTATCCAAGTGTGAATGGAGCATGTTCAGGGAAAACCCATCCAATGCAAGAAATGTTGCAAGGCAAAAGACCTTCTTCAACGACACGCTGGACTTGCATGCTAGGGTGTCATGGACTGTATGTTGCCATTAATGCCCATATCATGCTCTTCTCTACTCAGGACAGCAGCAACAGCTTCCTAGACATGTCCTGAGCAAAGTGACTGCATTTTGCCTCTGTGCATTTCCCCTTGCGCTCTGAACGGAGGGCTGCTTTACTGCTCTTCTTGCATCACTGCTGTGCGTGGCTGGGTCTCATGTCACTCTGGTATTCACCTTTGCGGAGATGGTGGTTTTCTCCAAGTCTGTTGTTTGGTGTCTTGTCCTGAGCAGGTGCTGTGTCCTGGAAGGAACCGGCTCCTAAATATCTTGGGACACAATGTGGAAAGTCAGCCCCCTTCAGCCAACCCTGCACCAGCTACTCCAATCTACGACGTGAGTATGAAAATCGCCCTCCATCGCTTGTGTTAGCTTCACTGTAGAGCCCTTTATCTCCTTGACCTGCCGTGGTATAGACAGGATAATATAACATCAGTATTTGAAACATAAGCAATACTTTTATAGTGGCCTAGTGACTCTAATCCTTTGCTCTGCCCTGTTCATCTGCAGGACTGCCTGCACTGCAGTGCGCCATTCCCATCGCACTGGTGCCCTCCCCAGTGCTGAAACCTCACTTCCTGCTCCAGCAGCTGCAGGCGGGTAGCACCTTCCCTGTGCGGGCAGCGTGCCAGGCCAGCTGGCAAGTGTAGGGCCATCCAGGGCTCCAGGGGCATAGAGAGGGCTCTCCCGAGGCCAGGAAGAAAGAGATGTGTCCCAGTCCCACTTTATACTGTGCAGTGGCTCGAGGACACATCCTTCCCAGCTGGAGAATGATGGCTCAGGGACAGGACAGCGAGAGATGTTGTCCCTCAACAACCCAAACTTTAAAACTTCTGCTCATTTCCCCAGAGTTTTAGCAGCACTGAGTCACTTAGCAGGACTGTGGCCTTCACTGGTGTCGGTGTCTTGGACTGCTGAAGTCCAAAGACTACAGGAAAGGGAGTCTCTGTTTTGAAGCATTTTCCTTTTCATCGTTGGAATGTTGGAATTTTCTGCTGCCCAGGCTGGGGGACCATGGCTGTTCCCACCACTGCAGCTCAGTAGCAACAGTGCCATAGGTAATGGGATTGGAGGGCCTCTCCTGAAATGCCTGGCCCAGACTTCAGCTACCTCAAGTAACCATGACCTCTAATCCTATTTACAACCCATCCAGCTCCGTTTAAAACGGATTCTTTTTTCTCCCATGAGAGGGCTGCTCCACTTAGAAGGGAAGATTTTTTTTTTCAAATGGTCTGTGGGACAAGTGAGGAAGAATAGAATGAGAGTGAATGGAGGGGAATATTAGGAAACCTCTCTGACTGTGAGGTCTATAAGGGCTGGAAAAACCTCTCCAAGGAAAGCCTCTAAGCTCTCCTGTATGAATCATTTAAACTAAACAAAGCAAAGCTCTGAAGAATGCACCGCAGAGAGGAGCGGAGCCCTGCCAGGCTGGCAGGGAGATCTGATGGGGGGCAGAGGCGAACAAAAGGATGGGCCTGCCCCCTTCTCCTTTTTACTTGATGGGTGGGAGGCACTGTTGTATTGTCCTTAAATTTTTGGCACAGGGGTTTAAGAGAAAGCATGATATATCACATGGGATGTGTTTATTGCAGGTAAAAAGCAATGCTTTGGGTAAGGGAGGTTGCAGGTTATAAACCTTTTCATTTGTATCAAGTAATTTATTTTTAATTCAGGCTTTAAAAAATCAGAATAGGTAGTTCCCTGCTGAAGTGGATGATTTCTGCAAGGAGACAAAAAAAAATCAAATCCATTTCTCGCTCAGTCGGCCTCGTCATGCATCCTTAGCTCCATCTTAATTACATGTTTCATCATGTTGTTCTGTTCAGGAGGCCTCTACTAAGGCTAATAGAACGCGCCAGCAGAGCCAGCCTCAGCCAGAAGCGGTGCCGGCAGCCGGCTGGCCCCTGTACTCGCAGCACCCCCGGGGCTGCCCCGTTACCCAGCGCTGGGCTTGAGGCCAGCCCCATGCACAGGGCAGGCGGCTCGGCTCTCCGTGGCCCTGCAGAGCGGCAGGCGGCACCGTGCGCGCTCTGGGCACCAGCCGCACGCCAGGAGCTCCTGCCAAGCAGCTGCTGCCAGAGCACAGGCTGAGCGGGATGCGGCAGCCAAATCCCACGGCAGGGAGGAGGAGGGCCCTGGCATGGAGATTCTGCATTGGAGAGACTCGCTAGGTGGGTGAGGGGACAGACCTCCCCATGGCGGAGAGGAGTTGCTTAATCCATGGGGAAGGCAGAAATCCAGAGTCAGCAGCAAGGCAAGCTAAGGCAAGGAAACAAGGATGGACAAGGGAGGAGTGACTCCAAGTGGGGAGGTAAAGAGGGAAGTCAGTGATTAGGTGAAGGGACAGGAGGCCAGAGGGTGCTAGATGTGTTGCCTCCGGGGGAAAGCAGAAGAGAAAGGCCAGGGAATCAAAGCAAGGGCTTGGGGCTACTGGTGCAGCTCCTTAAATGGGCTATGTTGTCTTGCGCACCAGCCAGGCTCACCCCTGGCACAGGAAAGGTCTTGGCACCTTCTGTGAAGCCTCAGCTGCTGCACTTCCCTGGGAATGAAAGCCTTTCCCAGCATCTCTTCCTGATGCCACAGCTTCCCTGGGAAGCTGTCCCTGGCAGTGGGTGCCTGCAGTGAAAAGCAGCTTGGTGTGATCAAAAGCCCCTGTAATAGGGGGGCTCATGGGCACTCCCTTCTCTCCTGTAGGCCTCGTCACCCCTGGCCATGGCCGAGCAGCACTGCCTCATCACACTGCTCAGGCCAACACGCGTGTTTGCCTTCATCTTCCAGTGGAGCTGCCTGGTTAATGAGCTCTTTGGAAACAGCAGTGTGAGCGCTCCACTCGATCTGCTTTATACTTCAAACAAGACTTTTTTTTTTTTCCTTCCTGAGCAGCAAACAGAGCTCCTGCAGTGCAGGCGGGTTGCAGAACGCACGCGCTTCTCCCAGGGCAAGGAAGATGAGGAGGTTGCGCTGGGATGGGGGCAGCCTGTTACCTCCGCTGTGGCGGCGGCAGGTGGTCAGTGGCCAAGGAAAGTAATTTGTCTCCAAAGGGCATTTGGAGATACCAGCTTCCCAACTGACCTGTGATGCAGCAGCATTGCCAATAGCCTCTATGGGAAGAGGGCTGGCAGAGCGAGGGAATCTTGTTTTGGAGGCTAAGCACCAAAAGGCCATTCCTGGCTCACAAGTGGCTTTAGGCTGGAGCTGGGGAGGAGGCTGCCATCATGACAAGGGGAAACATAGTTGGGAACCGAAAATGAGGAAAGTGAAATGCGATCTTCTGTGTGCACCCGCATGCATGCAGACAGTTGGGGACCCCTGCTTCAAATGAGCTGGGTGTTGGGAGGGGGAAGTGGACACGTGAATTAATTTGACTGTTTGCTCTCAGAGCAGGTGAGGTGGGGATGGCAGAGCCACACGGTGCTCCGTCCCTCTCAGCTTCCCCCTCAGTCCCCATCTCAACACCTCGCTTTGTTTCCAAGCCCCATTTCCACAACGCTGCTCCTCCATCATGTCTTCTTGTTGGAACAGCAATCCTGCTGACTCCCATCCTGAGAGATGTGGAGTGTTTGCAGCTCCAAATGCAATGATGATGCCAGGGTAACACGCAGCCCCAGAATCAAGCCCTGCAGTAGTTGCTTATCCTCCTCTCTGTGCGAGGGAGCGCTTTGCGAGCTCTCCGCTAATACCCCTCTTGCAGCCGGAGCTCCTCCCATCTTCCTGTTGCCAGAGAAACAGCCACCTTGGCAACCTGCTGTCATCCTTGAAACACACATGGAAAAGTCCTCCTGATTGCTATGTTTGATCCTACAGGCAGATCTGGAACATCACTCAAACTGACACACATCTTTAGTGACATGACTACCTGGAGGACTGACGGGTGCCTACACATGTGGGGTGTGCGTGGGTTTTGCTACACAGCTGTGGGGACTGCGGATATGTGGACCTGGGAGTGTATTGATTTTGTTATTATTATTTCCTCACCCTAAGAAGAAAGGAGACATGTGACTTGGAAAAAAAAAAACAGAAAAAAATAAATCCCACAACACAGTAGTCAATAAATGGAAGCCATGCTCCATGATAGCTTGTACTTAGAATAATCAAGAGCAAGAGCTGGTGGGTGACATGCACCCAATTTTGGGCCTTATTGAGCTTTGCCTGTTACCTACAGTCCCCATGGTGCTGAATCTCTGCTCGGGAGGTGGTGAGGTCCTTACTCTGCCTTCTGGAAGGGTTTGAAGTGAAAGGAGGCAGGGGAATTGGTCTCCATTGCCTTACACAGGGCAGGTAACAGCAAAGCCCATCCTTGTGTTCTGGAGAGAGAAAGACAGTGGAGCTGCCCTCTGCATATTTCAGGGGGGAAAAAAGTGCTTTTCAGCTAAGTTCAGGCCAGGATTTTCCATATTTTGGAGATCTCAGGAGTTCCGTGAGCAATGAGGTGTGCTTAGACCCAAGTATTTTACTTGACCCCTGCTTCCATTTCCCTCCGCAGTGCCTGGATTCTCAGCAAGTTGATGTCTATTCAGTCCTTGAGAGCAACACAGCTGAGCCATCGTGCAGCAGGAGCAGCCTCCCAACACAGGTGAGGGTTGGGGCGCTGCTCCTGCAGGGTTCCCTGATGCACCGGGCGCTGGGTGCACAGGGGAAACCTCACAGAGTCCCCAGCAGGCAGCAGGTCCAGCGGCTTCACCTCTCGCAGTCTCATGGAGCAGGGCCGATGGGACGTGGCTCCTGCCCAGAGCTGGGCTGCACGTGCAGCCACACACGTGTCTGCCTCCTTGGCCAAGCGCGCGTTCCCACAGTGCCAGCGCTTCTGGAAACCCTGGCTCTGGTCAGAAGCTTTGCTGAAGGAAGGACCCTAAAAGGTGTTGGGAGATGCAGGGGCTGCTTCTTCCTGGTGGCACTGACCTTCAGAGGGAGCTGGGCAGATGCTGGCCCTGTTGCTGCCCTTCCTTTATTACCGTGGGGAGGTTGATGCAGTGGGGCAGAGCCTGCAGACAGGTTTGCTCTCACAGAGCCCGACTACTCTAAAGCACCTGTGACCTGCTTCATTCTAATAGACGCTCAGATGGTCTGAACAGAGGCTGGGTTGACATAATCCTTGTCAGTTCTGGCATCAGAAAAAGGCATCAGTGTAGCTACATTCCAGCCCTGGATCTTCTACTTGGGCTGAGAATTGTTATGAGTTAGAGACAAAGAACTAAATCCACTTACAGTGGAAGTTGCTGCAACTCTGAATAGGCAGCTGCAGGTCACCCAGGGGGCTGTATACAGCAGACTCGAGGTGTACAGAGCCCTATACTCTCTGGCAAGCACTAGCTGCATGAGGCACCCCAGGAATCATTTCCTTCCTGTCCTCAGAACTTACTTGCTCACTTCCCCTCCAGAACTCTTCCCTGCTTAAAAAACTATACAATCTTCTGATGTTGGGCGTTCCTAAAAAATGACTTCTGCTTCCTCCCACCAGTGTTCTGCTGCAGAGAGTCCCCAGGTTAACCTTTAGGAAAAGGGGCTGCTTCTGTGTCAGAGCTATTTGCCATGTCTTCTGCTCTCAAGGCCAGTGTCATCCTGCAATTACTGCTGTGCCAGCACAGCAGTAGCAGCAGAGGCCGTGGCAAGTATCTTATCACTGCAGCTGATTACTGAGGGGAAGGATGTGTCTTACGTCCCAGGGCATCTTCTGGTTTGGAGACTAGAGTACTCCAGAGCACCTGGAGTAGGAGCGTTTGCGCATTATCACACCGGACAGCGACAGCTTAAATCTCTGGCGTTTGCGCATGCTCTGGAGGTGCCGGCACTGAGCGCTTTTGTAAAACGTTTCCCTTCGATGGTGGCAACAGAGAAAATGCTAGTGTAGGTAGGGCTTCCTTCACCCTGTAGCATTTCAGCGGCTTGCTGTGTAACCTTGCTTACAGCAGGCCTGTGCCACACAGCGCTTAAAATATCAGTCTGTCAGCACCTTGTCTACACAAGAAACGGCTGTGAGGAATAGACCCAACTGCTGAAGAAACAGGTTTGAGGAGGTCAGGGAATTCCTCCTTCACAGAATCCAAAGTGATTTATTTTTTCACCAAGTCCAATCTGCCCTCCCCTCCCTGTCTGACAGCTTTTTGGGGGAAGAGTGACAAGCAAAGGAGGCATCTTTATCCCTTGGGCTGGATTAGTCACGTTCGTCTCTGTTGGAGCAGCATTTCGCGGTGCAGTGACTTCCGCTTCAGCAGATCACTTATAGCCATTTCAAACAGAACAAACGTCAGTGACTGCTTATTAAGAATTAATTAATCTTCTTTTGAATAATTTTCTCTTTTTTTTTCTTCTTCTTTTCATCATTCTATAGACACCTAAGAAGCAAGAAACTCTAGAAGAATCCTGTGATACGCTATATGAGAATATCTAACAGGAAGAAAAAAAATGACCCTGTGTGGTCCAGACATCTTTCTGTAAGACAGAACTACTCTCTTACATACTCAGTTCTCTGCAAAGACGCACAGTGACTTCAGGGCACAGCCCCGGGGACTTCTGAATCCCTGGCTCCCTCTAAACTGCCCTTCATTAACAACCGAATACAGCTGTTCAGATCCTGCTGGGGCTCAGTCTGTGTTGACGCAGCACAGGTATTTTGCAGCAAAGCCGTTTGATGGAAAAGATATTTTTGTCAAGCATTCACATGCTGTGACTTAAAAACTGGTGCATATGGTATCTATGCAGGTTTCTCTCACCTGACCTGTTTGAAATACTTGAAACCAGATCGTCTGTCAGTGCTACCACAATCCAGAGACCTCCCTGCTTCCCCTCCTCCCTTCTGGTCCTGACCCACAGCAGTTCATCTGATCCTGTGCCCAATGGCTATTCCTGGCAGAGCCATCAGGGCTTCACACATAGTTTAGCGAAAATCCAAGTGTCCACCTGCCTCTTTTTCCTTTCCTGGAAGCCCTATGGTGAAACATGCTTTCCCATAATCTGCTAATCCCATCAAGTAGTCACAGATGCCTGCTGCGAGCATACCCAGCCAACTCAAATCGGTGCCTCTGAGTAAATGCTTTCCCTTCAGTGATAGCAGCAGTGTTCGGTGAGGAATGGATGTATGAACAGAGATAAAGATGCAGAAAAAGAAGGCAAAGGAAATATCCCTGCCTAAGGACATGTGTCAGTACCTTTTCCAGAACAAAGTCTTTGGAGGCAGGAGCCCAAGGAAACTCCCTCACTGGGGTTGCGTAAACCAAATGATTCTAGGGCCAAGTTCCAGCCCAAAGAAGCTCCAGTCGAGCTCCTCAACTTCCTGGACTTCTTGGCGACAGGCATTGTTATCTCTAAGGATTTTGCCTGCTCAGTGGCAGCAGAGATAGTATCTCTGCCCCACTAGAATCAATGGGTTTGTCTTCTTTGGCCTCATATGGCCAATGTTTTCCAAGAAACATTTTTTTTTCCCCCACTTACATCATTTGGCTGGATGGATCAGTTCTGAAACTCGCAGTTATTGAAGCGAGGCTGGAGGCCCCACATGTGCTTCTTCTCTTCATGCTTTCCTCTCCACTGTCAGCTGGAACTCCCGTACCATCCACCATTTGCGCTGGCACCTGTTTTAGTTCTGTTAGGGAAGAGGTTATGTTAAATATCCATGTAACATGATCAAACCAGCAGATCAAAAAGCCAAGGCTCTTTTATCTCAGTTTAAAAAACAACAACAAAATATCAACCAAACGAGACCAACCCCAAATAAGAATATGTAGCATAACCTGAGAGAGATCACAAAAAGCTCTTTAAAGAAGAAGATCAAATTAAAACTGAGCTGCAGGGTCATAGGACCCTCTCTGGTTGAAGATAATGTTGCTATGCATCAGAGATAGAGGCTATGGAAAATGTCTCTGGGGCCTCCAACCTTCCTATACTATGTTTAAAGACATAATCCGCTTATTGCTTTGCTCTTTTTGTTAGAAGAGATTTCAAGCATGGAATTTGGACTTTCTTTAACCACAGGAAAATGCTTTTTCTCTTACCAGTGTTGAGGAATTCATTGCAGAAAGAGCAATGAACAGACAGCATGGCATACTAGCTGCATTTTCTATTTCTTAAATGATTATAATAATTTTAAATAAGTATTTTTGAATTTAGTGTTTTTTAATATGACCAGAGGAGCATAAATTGCAAGAAAATGTT
Source organism: Crypturellus undulatus (assembly GCA_013389825.1). Lineage (NCBI taxonomy): Eukaryota > Metazoa > Chordata > Aves > Tinamiformes > Tinamidae > Crypturellus > Crypturellus undulatus. Next base: position 148,519 of record VWPW01032739.1, on the reverse strand, counting down.
TGTGTTCCCCAAAGGATTTATGGAGGCTGGCACAAGTATAACAATTACTTTCCTTAGCCAGGGTGAAAATGGTGGAGCTGAATTATGAACATATTGCAGTATTGCAATTACATATTGAGAAAAAGGTGATGCATTAGATGAAGAATTAAAAGCTTTCAAAATAATACTGCTTTGAGAAGTTTTTGTGTTCTGCTTTTTTGTTCTGCATTTTATAAATGCTAAAAATAATGGGCAATACTGGAAATATCCTAGCAAGGATCTCACTTTGCAATAAGCTGATTGTTTTTGTCTTTCTATTATGCTCTAAATAGGTTTATCTTTTCTTTTTTCTTTTTACATTTAGCTCTGAACAACTCTCTATATTAAGCACCTGAAGTTGTTTAAAATGAAAAAGAAGAAAAGAGGGTATTTGGAATGGAAAAGGCTATTCTAAAATAGAGTTAAAGTGCTGGAAGGTGACAGAGGGAGTCACTGTGCTGATCTGAGTGGGTTTTAGATATCCCTGCAACAGTAAAGACTGCAGAAGAAGAGCAAACAACAACAAAAGAAAAAAGCAAAAAAAAAAGTTTTAAAGCTAAGTAGCCACAAGCTAGTATCACTTCTTTAGTGTCACACATCATGGGGAATTGCAATAAGTTTGAGTGTGAGAATGAGAAAGGTACAAAGCAGCTGATTCTGAGAGAAAGACTTTTTTTTTAATATGACATTTTTTCCAAAGACATATGAGAAGATGCCTTCAGGCACAGGTAGGAGAGAGTGGTAATGCTATAACTACTTCGTAACAGGTATTTGGAAGGAAGGAAGCAAGGAAGGAAGGGAAAAAAGTCAGAAAAGTCAGTTGTTTGGTCTCATCATGTTACCTGGCTGTGTAGTTCATATGAATGGATGCACAGAACAAGTATTATCAGCAAGAGGAAAGGAGTTAATTTTGAAGTGCTGAGCAATACGGAAAAAAAAAAAATCAAGATCGACTGCTCTAGATCCATAAAGGTAAGAGGTGATGATTGTGTTTATTGAGAGTGTGTATTCCACACACGTTTTGCTTTAAATTGAACGTTTGGAAAGTATTTCTCCTGAAAATGGTGTCTCCAAGGGCCACAGCTCTCCTGGTTTCCCCCAGCACGAGCTGTTATGTGGAGAACACGCACTCAAGTTAGGGTGGAATAAATTTGGATTCCCAGGTGCCAGGAAATTATCCTTCTGTATTGATGGTATTTCAGGTGAAGTGGAGACCCAATGTCAAAATGAGCAGCAGCAGGAGATGTAAATGCACTTTCTTCTAAATGAGGTACCCTGATGCTGCAAGAATCCTTTGCCTCCCCACCAGGCCTCAGCCTTTGGTCCTGAGACATGTGCTCTGATCATCTTCACCTTGTCTGAGCTATCCTGGCTGCAGAGAGTGTTGGCAACACCAAGATATCTCGTCACTTTAAAATGATCTCTTCACAGTCCTTCAGTCTTCCAGCAAATCCTTGTCTGACGTGGCAAACACTGGATGCACTTCAGTGGTCCACTGGTGCTGGATGAAACTGGCACACTAGTACACAGGTACAAGTTCTGGTGTGGTACTGTTGGATAATATGAAATAGGCCAACTCTATTTTGCTTTTTATCTGTAGATATGAGAAAGTTTGTTGTGATGGATGACTACAATGAGACATGTTCAAGATGAAGCCCAAGGTGTCCTCCTTCATTGCCTCTATCTTCTTAATCCTCTTTGCCTTCTCATGGGTGTCACTGTTAAACACCTCTATGACAGTAGTGTCTAAACCTCCAGCTAGGAGTAGGGCTTTATAAAAGGAGAAGCATCAATCATTATTACTGCCCTGGGTTGCCCCCCTCTCCCACCCAGCAGTGCTCAAAGCGTGTGTGAACCTGGGCAAGGGCAGGGGTCTCTTCTTCCCCCGGGTTATCCCTTGTGAAGGACTTGGTGTTTCCTCGGCCTTTAGCGACTCAGTGACCCTGAACGACAGGGATTTAGGGAAGGCGGAGAGTGAAGCCACCAGATGGTGCCCTAGGTCCTCTCTGCTCCCTCTGCTGTCCCCTGCCGGCCCACAGCCCCTGGCAGCTCCCCTGGCAACCCCTCAACCACAGCCTTCCCATGGCTGGGTACATACAGCCAAGCAGGACAAGCCCAGACGGGGTGTCCCCACCTACAGTCTCAGGACCAGTCGCACTCTGCAATGCTCTGTGCCATGGCCCAGGGGCCACCAGTGCACCGGCAGCCATGGAGGCAGGAGACACAGTCATGAAACCTGGAGAAAAAGCCTCACCAAATACCTGAGCCTTGGCACAGGGCTGATGACGAAAGGCGGCAGGATAGCACTTTGGGGGCACATTCTCATCTGAAACACAGCACTGGCTGGGAGCCTCTGCTGCTTTTCCTCACCAGCTGGAAAAGGGGGCTTCTCGTCTTGGGTTTGGGAAAATAGCCAACAGCAAAATAAAGAACTTTGGTAGCTGCTCCTCCTGGCTCTGTTAGGAAGCTGATTCCTGCTGGTTATTCTCCTTTTGTCTCCTGGGATTGCTTCGCAGTGAAGACTCACATAGAAGTATCCGGTGGGCATAAGCTATCCTAAATAAAAGGGAAGAGAGCAGCAGCAGTGACTGCCCAGCCTTGGAGAGGAATGTGTGAATCTGCAGGGTTGCTTCTTGCTTGGAATTGAGGCAAACCAGTCTCCATTCCCTGTCAGGGACAAAATGATTATTTTAGTTAATGGTAAGGAGAGATGTGGGTTACTACTAGTAACTAGCACTTTACTAGACACTTCACTATTAATATCAAGGGTTTAAAGCTGCCAGCCTGCTCTGCCAGCTGCGTCTCTGCAGGGCTCACAGTGCTGGGGTATGCAGTGGGAGACAGGATGCGAGGGAGCTTTGGCAACACGTGGCAGGTTCCAGGAAGACGTGGCAGAGAACAGCAGGTTGTGAGTCGGAGTGCTCCTGGTGTGAGCGCCATGGATGCAGGAGGTCAGGCTGGGTGGTTGCAAGGGGCATGGGAGCAGCGGGGGGGAACTGCTGGTAGCCCCATGCCTGGCCGCAGGCGATATGGGAGCCACGGAGACCTGCCACAGCTGTGTCACCCCATTCGGGCAAGGAAACCTTTTCCTCGCCTGCTGCTGAGCCTCTCCTGGAGCTCCCCTTTTCCTTCAGCTCTCCAAATCACATAAATTGTGCTTCACAGCTCTCAGACACGTGCAGATGTGGCTACGCAGCTGCTGGGGCCAGGCAGGTCAGCTACCCGGCTTGAAGGAGTCACAGTGTAACTATCCAAATTGGAACAGGGTGAGCATGGAAAAGCTAACATATGTGCTTCTGCAAAACGCTGTGGCTTTTAATAACCAGCCAAGGCTTCTGTTTTCTATCCCATCTGAAAGATTTGTCTGCCTACAATTTTATGCAGTGATATCTGAGCACTTCCAGGGGTAATGATAGTTCCCAAAATACCTGTGCCACAGTTGTGAGGGAATTAGCCCTGTAATGGTGCTAATGGTGCTTTACGCTGACACACACACCTTTAAAATCAAGGATTTCAAAGTCCCTTGCAAAGCTCAGTACAATGTTTCACTTTCATAGATGAAGTGGAACCTCAGGAAGTTACATGACTTTTCGAAAACTGCAGAGGGTCAGAGGCAAAGTTGGGAACAAAATTCAGGTTCCTGAACTCTGCTAGGTTGTCCAGAAGATGGGTAAGCAGGAGTTGTTGAGCCCCTCCTGGCTAAAAATAAATGAAAAAATAAATAAAATAAAATAAAATAAAATAAAATAAAATAAAATAAAATAAAATAAAATAAAATAAAATAAAATAAAATAAAATAAAATAAAATAAAATAAAATATGTTTCCCTGAGTCACCAGCATCACTTTGCTTTCCATTTTTGATTTTTCACATAGGTGTTGGTCAGGCTTATATCTGCCTGTCTGAGATCTGTCTGCCAAGGTACAAGAGCTGCAGGAAAAGTTACTGCTCTCTTTTACGGAGGTATCCACCATTTTGGCAATAAGGAAAGCTCGTTAGAGCCAAATTACCATGGAAAGACCAATTACATATGCTGTAATTCCCCAAATAAATGTTTATGGAGAGAACGTGATGAGTTACAGCCCACCCACCCCATAAAGTCTTCTTGATTGCTGAAGAAGTCACTGGACTTGTAGAGAGGGTTGAGACAAAGAAGAGCAAATGGCTGCAGTTAAGCCACAGATGCTCTCCCTGCTCGTGTGAAAAGAGGGCACTGGAGTCCTTAAAATCCCAACATTTAGCCCGAGGAGGAGCAGGAGGTGTGAGGAGCGCCGCTGCCCGTAGCGATGTGAATGGAAATGTTTGCCATTCCTGCGCGGGCGCGGAGGAAACCACACTGTGGAGGTGATGCAATTCCTGCCTGGTGAGGTTGTTTATGCTCGCTCACGAGGAAGAGAAAGTAAAACTCCAGCTCTGCTCTTGCTCCCTGAGGATTCCTGCGCAGTTTCAGACTCCTTCGGTTCAAGGCAGGGTGTGAATCTGAAGCACAGCGGCTCTTCTGGCATGGCTCCCTGCACAGACCAGCCCTTTGCTGAGTAATGTGCAGAAAGCAGATACGGGTTTGGGAGAAATCCGTTTTAGGCAAAGGAGCTCTAGCCCTTCTCCTTTGCTTCCCCAAAAGATTTAAAATAAAAATTAGGTTAGCTATTCTGGGTTCTTGCAGAGCTGGAGTGAATGCAGCATCTCTCATCTCCAGTCATTATAAGTCACTAGATATCAATTCTTAATTGCTTGATTAATCCTGAATTTTCAGAGCTGGCACTGCCTATCCTAGCTCTGTAGGCAGCTGCTTTTCCAAGAAGGAAGAAAACATTTCCCTCTCTTTGGTTTAAACCCCCTCCATAACCTAAACAACGGAAACATGAGGTTACTGAGAGGTTTGTGACACATTTTGTCCTGAGAAAGGTGGTTTATTAGGCAGAATGTGAGACAGCCAGGGGTTCGTGGTAATCTGAGGGATGTGTGATGAATTAAATTCAGCACATGCTGCAGCAATTCATTACAAGCCTGCCTCAAACCCAAATATTAGTGCACTTGTATTTGCTGCATGCTTCTGTTTGTTAGACCATGCTACTCATTTCAGTAAATAAGCGGAGCGGTTTCCTTCCCGAAGATCGTGACCTCTCCTTGTACAGAAAGGCTGCGTAAGGGCAATAGTTAGGAAGGCCTCTACCTTTGTGGGCCTTGGGTATGGTTTGGCTGCTGATTACCAGTGCAAATGCCTCTCTAAGTGGTGGTGGTGGTATAAAAAACACAGTTCCAAAAAGTAAAGACAATGAAATCCATGACAGGATATTTGTAATTATTTTTTTTTCTCTCTCCTTTTTTTTTTTTTCTTTTAAGCAATGAGTGTGTGGCACATTCAAGGAGCTACAATGTAATATAGCAGCCCTTGTTTGGGATGAACATATGACACTAACAAGTTTCATTTTCTGTGTTGCAGGCAACCTGGAATATATGATGGCACTGTGCGATATAAAGGTGTTAGCAGTACAAGTTCAAGACGACTTTATTACACTGTTAAGAAAGAGACTTTCTGAAATCATTCCTCTAACAAAGAAATAAGAAAGCATCTTTTTTCCTTTTTTTATTTTTTTGCTTGTTGCAGTTAACAGCTGTCTCTCAATGCCACAGCCTTCTTGGAAGAGGTAAGTAGGCAGGTGCTGTCCAGGACTTCTACTGGCAGGACGACGGTATCCGAGTGAATGCCGCTGTGACAAGGCTCAAAACCAGACATGCTCTCTGTGCTCTCCTCAGCAGCTGATGTGTCAGCGAGCTCTCAAGAAAATCACAGCAGTAGAAGGGAAAAATCTACAAACACAACTTTCTACGGTTCAGCCCCTTCAGATGCGGTTCTCTGTCTGCAATTACCCACTGAAACTAAGCGTCATTACCAGTATTTCTAGAAATGGTGAGGAGAAGGGACAGTTTCCAGCACCTACAGGGCTGTGACCTATTGCTTGGGGCTGTCGGGGCCAGTGGACAGTAAAACATGCAGAGATGGGATATCCCAAAGGCATATTGCCCTTCTTTAATCCCTGCCTCCAGCCAGTGTTTTCTTATGTGCTTTGCTAAATCTAGTCTCAACGGAATCAGGTGATGGCAGCTCCTCTGGGATGTTATCTTGCACTCTTGTAGATTAATGTTTCCTTTGCTTAATTTCATTTACATTTATATCATTTATATGCCCTCAGACAGCCCTAAACAGTCTCTCTCACTGGTGTTTCTGCACCCCTGAAATTCTCATATACAGTTCCCCAGAGGCTCTTCAGTTGTTATTTGACCAACCTGCACAGAGTGTAATCCCTTCCAGCCTTTTTATCATTTAATGTTCCTCCTCTTTTTATTTCCCTCCAAGTTACTGACATCTAGCTAGCACTGAGTTGTCCAGAACTTAACATGTCCTCACAGTATGATCTCAGCGCTATATTAAAAAATGGGACTACTGCCTATGTCTGTGAGAAGAGGTCTCTGCCTTTACAATCCCAAATTAAATTAGCTGCATGATTTTTGCTGCCATATCACATTGCAAAAATGTATTAAATCTTCTGTCTACAGTTTCCCTGAGGTCTTCTAGCATTTCTGCTTTCAGTACTTGAGCAGAGATGATTCCTGTGAACATATGAGCTTCCATCTTTTGGTAGCTCCTGTGTTGCACCTACCACCCTGTGTTGCACCTACTGTCCTTCTAGATACGTGGGATCACCTAGCTTCCTCTTTGAGGCGCAAAAGTGATTCCTACACATAAGTAAACTATTTCTATTTTTTTAGCACAAAATAGTTTATATTTCCACTATCTTCTTGGCTGCCCTTTGCTTGTCTGGTTCAATGCACTTAAAAAATATGTTACTCTTTGGTCTCCAGATACTCCTATTTACAACTTTATGCCGTGCTGTCTTGCCTTAATCTGCAATAGTCTGTTTGTACCTTACATGCCGAAAATGATGGGGGTAACTCTTTTTCTGGAGAAAGGGAAGTGGTTTTTTTTCCTGTTTATTTCTTTTATTAGGCAGTTTCTGTCCCTAATTTCAAGAATGCAAGTTAGCTTTTCCTCGTTTGGGACTGACATATTAAAATGTTCCTTTGTACAGGAGACCGACCTTTCTGGGCATGGCTAAACACTCTCAAATTAACTTCCCCAGGAAATAATCATAAAAACTGTCATCGTTCTTGTTTTCTTTTCTATTATAAACATGGTGCAACATAAGTAGAGGAAAAAAACCCCACAAACACAAAAGCACTTTGCTGCATGGATCATTTTCTTCATTTTCTTCTTGGGGAGAGAACAAGGACCAGAAAAAAACACGCACACACACGTGACAAATATTTATTTGGTTTGCTTAATGTAGTCCTCAAAGACGCTTGGATATTATGGTTATGAAAACGGTCTAAGAATCGATAAAGAACAGAATATATTTTATTGCACTCTGTTCTATAGATAAGAGAAGCTGGAAGAATCAGGTAAAGCAGCCAAGACATTAAAACTAAAAGTATTTCTGTTGTAGCTATGATGGTCTAGAGATCTTTGGGAAGCAAGGTTTGTGGAGAAAGGTAATATCTTTTATTAGATCAAATGATATATCTGAAAAAAAAAGCAGACAAGCTTGCGGGCCCAGGGTCTCTTTATCAGGTTTGACAGAAAGCAGCCAAATTCAAGCTAACTACAGCTTAAATGTAATTGCTCTTAGTTTAATCTAATTATATTAATCAATTTGACCACTTGAGAAAAAAAGGAGCACCTATGGAGTGAAAAGGGGTGTGAGCAGAAGTGACTGACAGTTCTCTGCTGGACCACTAGCAAGAAAAGGCTTGTTTGCGCTGGTGACAAAGGGAGAAGTCAGCAGGGAGGCTGTAATGGGCTATGAAAGTAATATCTCTGTTAAATCCACAGCTTTTTAGTATCTAGCAGTACTAAGTTTTAATTTCTAGATATATCTTCTGGGGGTATTTTGTAGGTTTCCGATGAGGACTGAAGGCTTAGAATAGTTATTTTGCTACAAATGTCCTCTGAGGGATGAGCATGTGTTTCTGCCCTTCCTGGCTTTGGGTGCACACATGTTGGGAGAGTGCAGTTAATTAGGTTTGTTCCTATGGCTCATGTGAGGGTGTCTCGTGTGCTGGGTGAAGCAGCGAACTGTAGGGATTGGTGCAGGCAGGAACAAAGATTTTTGGTGGTTTTGCTGTGGGAAGACAGGCATTGATTTTGTTGCCTGTGGAACCGTGCGGACGTATTTCATGTTCAAGGCTGTGGCAGTATCTGCGCCTAGCGTGTGTGTTTTCATCTGCTGGAGATTTGCTTACTGTAATGAAGGGGGAAGAAGTGGTTCTGGGAAATACGCTTTCAAATATAGCTACTTGTTTTAAAGATGGGTTTATGTGTGGATTGTAACATGCGATATTATCGCCACCTGGGGCATATGATCATGGGAAGAGGATTGCAGCAGCCAAGATGCTGCAGAAAAGAATCTTCATTTGCAGAAAGTGAATGCAGCCAGAGACTTTGCTGGCCCTTTCTAATTTTGGTTCCGCTACGCAAACACCAAGTAAACCCGAGTGCTTGCAAAGTGATATTCTAACATCGCTGTTGTTGCTGTAGCATCTTTATTGTAGTATTTTTTTCTGTTTCCCTGGATGAGTGACCTTGGTGGATGAAGCAGATGTGGCAGGTATTCCCCTTAGAGCAGGTGCAACAGTGCCCAAGGCGTTGGCTGGATCTCGCAGCTTCTCCATGTGCTTTGCATGGCTGCTGGTCTTATTATACTAACTTTACGGGGGCAGTTTTACGGTCAGTAGCTTCCGCTCTATGTGCGGATTTCAGGGTGCCATTTTTTGATGCCAGTTATGGCGTCTAGAAAGCTGGTAGCGTGGGATGAATCTTGGGATTGACTAGCGCAGAGGGCAGAGTGCTTACTGAGATGTGGCAGCACTTGATGAGGGAGTCCTGAGTTTTCTGAGCATTTGATAGAAATGTGATCTGTGTGCTCTATACACACGACCGCCTTGGCAAGGTAATGTTTTTTTTGGATGTGGCTTGTGAAGTTGGTATAGCAGAGCATTAAGCAGCTGTATGGAGGTGATTTCTCTCTCTGGTTCACAGTTTGGAGGGAGAGCAGCATCAGTGTCTGCTTGTGGGAGGTTACTTTTACTCAAGCTTTGCAAGTTCAGTGCTCAGGCTCCGTCCTGCCACCTCTCTGACTGCTCCCAGAGTGGGCAGGATAACAGCTCCCAAGCGTAACCCAAGTTTTCTTGGCTCCTCTGGGCGCTGCGGCCTCAGTGTGTGCGGCAGCAGCCGCCCAGGCCCATGTGCCCAGGCTGTGACACCCGCCAGCTTGGGGTGCAGACGGGGGTACGGACGGTGCTTGTCCCTGCCCTCCCTTCTCAGGGGCTCTGCACTAGCTACTGCTCCTCCAGCACGGGCAAAGTGCAAAGATAAGGAGAAAAAGGGGAAAAAAAAAAAAAAAGAAAAAAGAAAGGAAAAATAAAGAAAAAGAGGAGAGGGGGGAAAGCGGGGAAAGAAAAAAAAGAAAAGCGCCCTGGCCTCTGTCACCCTCTTGGGCAGAGAAGCCCTCTGTCCCTGCCAGAGGCAGCGGTTGCTGGTGGAGGAGCCCTGCACCCAGCCCTGGGCCGCACGGCGCCTCCCCGCAGGGCAGCCCCTACAATTTCTGTCTCTTTTTGCTGCTGTCCAGGGTCGGGGAGGTCCCGCCGCGCCGGGCCGGGGGCAGCGCGGGAGCCGCGGGGCGCGGAGCCGGGCGGGAGGCCGGGCCCAGCGCCCTGCC